>JASDQU010738319.1:40361-91110 GCA_032191745.1 Picea mariana
ACAACTCAAGTCTCTGCCATTAAATCCTATAGTAGCTTCAGGACCCTTTCAGCAGTGGGGTCTAGACTTTATTGGGGAAATTCATCCAGCTTCAAGTGGTCAGCACAGATGGATCCTGACTGCCACAGATTATTTCACTAAGTGGATAGAAGTTATCTCCACAAGGAATGCTTCTCACAAAGTAGTCATTGGTTTCCTTGAAGATATTATGGCAAGGTTTGGTTGTCTGAATAGAATCATCATTGACAACGTTGCATCCTTCAAGGCCAAGCCATTGGTCAAATTCTGTGAGCAGTTTGGAATTTCATTGATCCACTCCACCCCCTACTATCCTCAAGGAAATGGACTAGCAGAGTCCTCTAACATAATCCTTGTAAAAATTATCAAAAGACTGCTAGAGGACAAAAAGAAAGCATGGGATTCAAAGCTCAAATTTTCTTTGTGGGCTGACAAAGTGACAACAAAGAGATCTCTGGGCGTCTCTCCTTTTTAGCTCGTGTATGGAGTTGAGGCCATATTTCCTTCTTAGCTCGCCTTGCTAGTGGAAAAATTCTTCCAAGAATTCCAAGGGGAGCCTGATGATATGATCAGAAGAATACAACAATTGGTAGAAGCACAACAGACTAGAGAGTAGATGTTGGACAAAGAACATGAACATCAACAAAAGATCAAGCAGGCCTTTGACAGGAAGAACAGTAAAGAGGATTTCCAGCTGGGAAATCTAGTACTCAAATGGGATGTGCCTAGACAGGACAAAGGCAAGCAAGATAAATATGAATCCCTTTGGATTGGTCCCTTCAAGATTTCCGAGGTATTGCAAAACATCACTTATAGGTTACAAAATTTGGAGGGGGATGAAGTTTTTGGTGGCCCGGTGAATGGACACTTCCTAATTTTTTTTTTTGTTTAAAGCCATAATCAACGTCCCACCATTGTAAATACCATTCTTGTTTTATGTTTATTATGTTTTTAATAGGAGACTCCATAACCCAAAGCAAAGGAACTGGAGCTGCGCATTCTTGGCAGCTCGCAGGGAGCATGCCATCCTCTGTGGAGCCAAATGTTATCACATAAACTTGTTAGAGCCTTAGGGGTTTGTGGTTTCTACTTAAGTTTGCAAATTTTGCTTGTCTCTCCTCCTTTTGCAGACCCGATCGTAAGTTTTACCTCTCGGCTTGTCGTTTTTCTTCTGTTTTCCTTCATCCATTTGATCGACCTATTTTTCCTTGTTGGCTTGCCTGAGAAGTATCAACCCTAAGCCTTATTGTTTTCCCTAAATTTGACCACTCATGTCTTTACCTCTGTTGTTGATATTTTGTTTTCCCGAACCCTCAGCCAGTCATTCAAGTAAACTACACAAGTCGCAGTCATGAACACCAAGCGCAACACTTGAAGCAGTCTAATATAAAATCAAATCAAGAGAGCGAGCAAGATCAACTTTCAGCGACAGATATCCATCAGGAAGATCGGATCGACAACCATCAGGTGATCAGGATCATATAGTTACACCAAGTTTAGCGTCGGATAGAGGTCCAAAATGTTGAAATGTAACAAGGGATGTACTCATTCATGTTTTTGTGTTTTGTCATGGGGGGACATAAAGTCATATTTCCTAGACATGTTTTATTTGTAAAGTGAATTTTTAAATAAAGTGATTTTATAAAGTGAATGTACTTTATAACTTAAAGTGATTTTATGTTGTGGGACCCAAAAGTATTTAATGAGCATTTATTACTTATTTTGTAATTAATGAGGAGCATTAAATATGAGCCCTCATATTAGACTTATGATAGCCATTAGATTGAGTTGGTTATGTAAGTTAGGGTTTCTTGGGAAAAGAGAAGAGTACATATACATGCTTAGGAATGTGAGAAGAAAACACAGTAAAGAAAAAGGAGAGAGAGATCAAATTTTTGGATAATTTAAGAGCACAGTTTTCAAAGCAAATTAGAATGCACGGTTCCCAAGGTAGTGCAATCATAACAGTCCGTACAACAGAAGGAAGGACAATCCATATAGTGAGAAGACAGTCCATACAGCAAGAGGGAGGCATGATTTCCAAGGAAGAAGTCTGTATAATCCATACTATATTTGTTGTCACATTTCTTGAGGCAGATTTTGTTCATTTATTGTTGTTGTTTTTATCTGTACAGTGACACGATTTTCCAGAAATCGGGCTGCTGTTTGGTTGGCACGTGTGGGTAGTTGAAGCTTGTTGGCATGAATTTCTAGAAAGAAATCAAATTGCTGAGATAAGTTTATTTTCATTTTTGTTTTACAGTTGGAATTAATAAATTTTTGGGTTGTAAGAAATTTCAGATCTGCTCTTGAATAATAGAAATAATCTCTCTAGGGTTTTCCCCACGGTGGGTTTTTTCCCTGGTCATTGGACGAAAAATCACTGCTCTATTTGTTGCCTTATCAGAGTATGGGTCAATGATTTACTTGACTTAAGTGTTTTAGATTTCCATTGCTTTATGTTTTAAAGGCATTTATTAAAAGACTAAAATCTTAGGTTAGTCAAGTGTTTGACGAAATGTGTGAATGAAATATTTTTGATTTTGTCATTAAAAATCTTCATGGTATCATAGGAAGGACTTTGTAAGAAGTGCATTGTGTAGAATTTGATTTCAGAGTTGGGCAAAAGGGGAATAGTTGTTTGAATATGGATTCCATCAGACTTGAAGATTGGTTAGATGGCATTTCTAACTATTTGCAATGGAAGGTTAGAATGGAAACTATTTTTAAAGAAAATAAACTGTGGGCTCTTGTCAATACTATGATAGTTCCTCCCTCCAACGATCCTATTGCGTTGGATATAAATGAAGTCAAAGAGGCCAAAGCCTAGAGACTCATTTTGGATGGAGTAAGGGATCCACTCATCCCACACCTAGCTGAAAAGAAGATAGCCAAAGAAATGTGGGAGGCATTGAAAAACCTATACGAGGCTAAAAATGAAAACCGTAAGATGGCACTCAAAGATAAACTGCATTCAATCAAGATGACCATGGGTGTGAGTGTGGTTCCATATCTTACCCAGTTGGCACAAGTTAAGGATGAACTAGTAGCTGTGGGGGAAGTCATCTCAGATTCGGAACTTGTGAGGATAGCCTTGAGAGGTTTTACAAAGGATTGGGAAGTCTTTGTGAAATGCATTGTGGGACGTGAAAAGCTTCCATATTGAAACAGACTTTGGGATGATTTCACTCAGGAAGAGATCCGGGTGAATGGAGAGAAGGGAAGAGAGGGAGCTACTGAAGAGAAATTTGCTTTTCTGTCAAAGGGCAAGGGAAAAGGTAAGAAGGGTTCTAGGATTGACATCGACAAAGTTTGTTGCTTTGCATGCAATGAATATGGCCACTACGCAACATAGTGTCCCAAAAAGAAGGGGACAAAGGAGAAGGAGAAGGAGAAATAGGTAGCAGCCTCTGCAGAGGTAAATGACTTTAGTGAGAAGTTTGAGAAAGGTTTTTCTCTTGTTTCCATTGTTTCTAGTGGCAACAACAATAGCTTTGAGTTTGACAAGACTTGGATAGTGGATATTAGGGCCACTAGTCATATGATAGGAATGTTGGACTTATTTTTGTTCATATATGAGATTGGTCCTGGTCATGTCATGAATGGGACTCATCAGATCAGAGGAGTCGAAAGTGTCAGGTTTATGTTGGACTTCAGAGAGACCCTAGAAGTTGAAGGGGTGTTGTTTGTACCAGGGCCGAGAGTTAATCTCCTCTCAGTCTCGGCTCTGGAGGATGCTGGATATGTAATCACTTTCAAATGTGGTTATGTTCATATTCATGCAATAGATGAGGCTCCCATCAGGACAGTTCTGATTAGAGAACAGAGAGGCAGAGTATACACAGTGCTTGGCCAACCTGTGAGATGTCAGTCAGGTTGGATATCTAACTCAGAGGGAGAGAAAGAAGCTCAAAGGACTGAAGGTGCACCTGAATGTCAGTCCTCAGTTCAGGGATTTAGTATTATCGGAAAGATAAACTAGTATGAGTTAAACCAGTCAGAAAATGCTCAGAGATGAGAAAAGATTTCTCGAAGCATCAGTAGAAGACACAGTTCTACTAGACCAGTTCAGATGCAACATTTAGGTTCAGAGGGAGCAACCACTGCAGAGAGCTTGGAGTACGAGAATGGTCCTGGAAGTGGTAATGTCGGGAGGACCTCCCTCATTAAGAGGGAGTGTTGAAATGTAACAAGGGATATGTCCTCATTCATGTTTTTGTGTTTTGTCATGGGGGGGACATAAAGTCATATTTTCTAGACATGTTTTATTTGTAAAGTGACTTTTTAAATAAAGTTCTTTTATAAAGTGAATGTACTTTATAACTTAAAGTGATTTTAAGTTGTGGGACCCAAATGTATTTAATGAGCATTTATTACTTATTTTGTAATTAATGAGGAGCATTAAATATGAGCCCTCAGATTAGACTTATGATAGCCATTAGATTGAGTTGGTTATGTAAGTTAGGGTTTCTTGGGAAAAGAGAAGAGTACATATACATGCTTAGGAATGTGAGAATAACACACAGTAAAGACAAAGGAGAGAGAGAGATCAGATTTCTGGAGAATTTAAGAGCATAGTTTTCAAAGCAAATTAGAGTGCACGGTTCCCAAGGCAGTGCAATCATAACAGTCTGTACAATAGAAGGAAGGACAATACGTACAGTGAGAATACAGTCTGTACAACAAGAGGGAGGCACAATTTCCAAGGAAGAAGTCCATACTGTATTTGCTGGCATGTTTCCCAAGGCAGATTTTGTGCATTTATTGTTGTTGTTTTTATCTATACAGTGACATAATTTCCCAAAAATCGGTCTGTTGTTTGGTTGGCATGTGTGGGCAGTTGAATCTTGTTGGCAAAAATTTCTAGAAAGAAACCAGATTGTTGAGATAAGTTCATTTGCATTTCTGATTTACAGTTGGAATTAATAAATTTATGGGTTGTAAGAAATTTTAGATTTGCTCTTGAATAATAGAAATAATCTCTCTAGGGTTTTCTCCACGGTAGGGCTTTTGCCCTGGTCATTGGACCAAAAATCACTTCTCTATTTGTTGCCTTATCAGAGTATGGGTCAGTGATTACTCGACTTAAGTGTTTTAGCTTTCCGTTTCTTTCTGTTTTAAAGGCATTTATTAAGAGACTAAAATCTCAAGTTAGTCAAGTGTTTGACGAAATGTGTGAATGAAATATTTATGATTTTGTCATTAAAAATCTTCACAAAATCGCAAGGCGAATCTTAGCCGTTGGTACTTAGAAGGATGTGTGGCACCAGATCCAAATGATCGTGATTTCACGATTTGGGGATTTTAGCATGGAACACAATGTGAACTCTTGAAACGCGAAATCCTGAAACACTTAGGAATTAGGCCCGCGATCACAACCCAAGGTCATATGGAAAGTGGGGCCAAAATGAGGGTAAGCGCTTGATGGAGCGATGGGCCACTGAAGTTGTTCGAGGAGATGATCGTGGCCATCGGATTCAGTGTAGATCCAGCCTTTGATCTGAGCAGGGTCATTTCATGGGAACGAGTGTCAGGATATTTGAAATCAAGGGGAGTAAAAACTCCCGAAATGTGAAATCCCAAAATTTCATATGGGATAAACATGAGGTCATGGCCCGAGGTTGCGTGGGGTGATGAAAATGAGATGCGCAAAAGATCAAAGCGCCTGAGTTGGTCACAGAGAAAGATCCGCGTGACCTCGAGATACCAGAATTGACTCGAAGAAGTCGTGAGCTCACCTGGAACATTCATCGCTCTCAACCCTCGCCCTAATCCTGATGAAAGTAGTTAATGAAAATGGGGAAGGTGGTTGAAACCTCATTTCACCACATAAATGGAAAGCATTGAAGAATCGGCCGTGGAGGGCAGACTATCAATCGAAAGTTCCCCTTTCATGGATTTTCTTGTGAAGCCCATACTAATCTGATCTTGCGTCTGATAGAAGAATGCAAGTGCAATCCGACAGAGGAAGATGTAGACGCCAAGCCTTGAATGCAATGACTAGAGCACACGTTTGGAGGGAGCAAGTTTCTTTGAGTATAAAGACTCAATTTTGATATTTTGTTAGGGTCGATGGTTGAGCTAGGCTCCCGTATTATAAAGTTTTAATGAAGCTCTGGATCTTCTGGTTATGAATCTGTATTTGAGACTTCTTGTTTAATGTGAGTTATTTTTGTTTCATAGCTCTATAACAATTGTGTTAGAACACTCGGGCATGGATGATCCAGTCGAGGGTAGTTATGTTTTTGTGTTGCAGGTTTGATCACAGTGACATCGCAACCAGTTTTAATCATTTTCTTGTGTTGTCTTTTCCTCCAACGCTGAATGACTCAGGCATGGATGATCTAGTCGGGTTGTTGTCATTGAATTGTAAGGTATGTTTGATTTCAGTTTAGTGATAATTTCATTCAGTTCCCTAAAACTTTGAACCAAGAGGATCTTGTCTCATGCGTTTTTCCTCCTTAGGCTGCTGGAAGACTGGATGTCCATATCAAACCTCTTCACTCTCCTAAAGTTCCCCCCCCTAATCACCTTTACTACAACTTACTGACCGAAGTTAGATCAAGACCTCATCTTCTTATGCATACCAACCCAGTTTTCTGAGTTAAACCAATATTATCCCAAGACTGCGTCCATTAGACCACCCTTAAATTTATTCATTGTGACATACAAATTGATGGGTACTAGGCTTACCTCTGCCGCAATCTGGAGGTGACTTCTGGTGCTAACATAGTGGACATGAATGGACTAAGTACTAAGGGAGACCTGAATATCTTGCCTTTAGGTTCTTATGATTTTCTAATTGGTATGGACTGATTGGACCAACACCACACCATCTTAGATTGTCGTAACAAGGCATTCACTTGCCTGGATGAGGAAGGGAATCAAAGGACAATCCAAGGAATTCCTAGAGAAGTTGTTTTCATAGAAATCTCAGCAATGCAGCTGAAGAAGTGTTAGAGGAAAGGTTGTTAGTTATTTGCAGCCCATGTGGAGGAAACACCTAAGGATAAGGTGTCAAATATTGAAGATCATGCGATACTAAAAGAGTTTGAAGATGTATTCCAGGAGGTAACCATACTACCCCCGAAGAGAGATATTGAATTCTCTATAAACTTAATGCCTGGAGCAGCTCCAGTGTCGAAATCTCCTTACAGAATGAGTACGCCAGAGATGAAAGAACTACAATTGCACCTTGAAGAGCTTCTGAAAAAGGGGTATATACACCCAAGTGTGTCACCTTGGGGAGCCCCGGTCCTGTTCGTGAAGAAGAAGGGTGGGACGTTGAGATTGTGCATCAAATTCAGACAATTAAACAAAGTGACTGTTAAGAACAAGTATCCTTTGCTGCGGATCGATGATCTCTTTGACCAGTTGAAGAATGCTAAGTTATTTTCGAAAATATATCTTAGATCAGGATATCACCCGGTAAGAATAAAGGATGAATACATAAGTGAGACTGCCTTCAGAACAAGGTATGGCCACTATGAATTCACAGTGGTGCCATTTGGGTTGTCAAATGCACCCGTTGTTTTTATGTGTTTAATGAATGGTGTATTCAGGGACTATCTGGACAAGTTTGTCACAGTCTTTTTGGATGACATCCTGGTGTATTCCAAGTCAGAGGAAGAGCATGAACATCATCTGATGATGGTGTTGTGGGTGTTAAGAGAGCACCAACTTTATGCCAAATTGAGAAAGTGCTCATTTTATCAAAAGAAGATCCATTATTTGGGGCATATAATTTCAAAAGATGGGATAGTTGTGGATCCTGAGAAGATAGACGCCATTAGAGAATGGACAACGCTGAAGAATGTAACAAAATTCATATCCTTTATGGGTCTAGCCGGCCATTACAGAAGGTTCATTGCGAGGTTCTCAAGGATATCTCACCCTATCACTTCCTTGCAAAGGAAGGAGAAGAAATTTCAATGGGCAGAAGAGTGTGAGAGAAGCTTCCAGCAATTGAAGCAGTTGTTAACCAGTGTTCCAATCCTGAGTATTGCAGATCCGAATGAGGATTTCATGGTTTCCACAGATGCATGCAAAGAAGGACTGGGAGGATTCCTCAGCCATAATGGGTTCATAATTTGTTATGAATCCAGAAAACTGAAAGAGCACGAAAATAACTATGCCACTCATGATTTGGAGTTGGAAACTATCGTTCACGCTCTGAAGAAATGGAGGCATTACCTCATGGGAAAGAGTTTTGAGTTGAGAACATACCACAATGGTTTGAAGTATTTGTTTGATCAACCTACCTTGAATGCTAGGCAGAGTAGGTGGTTGGATTTTCTTTATGAATATGACTTTGATATCAAGCATATTAGAGGAAGTGCATCCTATGCACATATTGGACCGGAAGAGAAAACAACTCTGGAATCAAGCCATAGGGCTTGTAAAGGTCCAGTGGACCTCGTACGGTCCTGGGGACGTGAAATGGGAACATGAGGATGCTATGCGAGCAGATTAACCACATATTTTTGAAGATTTTGAAAATCTTGCTGATGTTGTGTAAAGAGTTGCACTAATGACAGTGCAAAAATAAGGGGAGGGGATTGTAATATCCCCAAGGACGAGCCCCAATTGTATTTATAAATTGTAAACATGTTTTGTAGGTTGGTGAGCCGAGTGTTGATAAGTTGGTGGGCTTATGTGTTTATTAGGCAGGAGAGCCTAAGTGTTAAAGGCTAAGAGCCTGATTTTGTATATGTAACTATGTAGATCATTAATAAAATATAAATATCGTTGTGTGCAGACTGACCACGAAGAAAGTGTGATGGTGGAATAAGCTTCCATAAGGTAGGTAAGGGAAAGGGGGCTGAAAGGTTGGAAAGAGGGGCTAATCTTAGGGGCTTAATTCCTTGAGAATAATAATTTATTATTATTCCAAAGCTGTGTAAAATACATGTTTTTATCCTAAGTCCTGGGAAATGCAATGTGTGCAAAAGGAAATGCATGAAGCTCTAGGAAGACAAGTGTTGACTTGGGTGCGTGTAGTTAAAGTTGTAGAAGTTAGCCATGTTTGGGGTTCGCTGCCCATTCTTCCATCCTCAGCCTGAATTCACGGGAATCTCCATCGAAACCCATTTTATGTATGCATCTGCATCTACATACCTGTGCACCTTGAAGGAAAACCTCACACACCTATGGAATTATCAGTAATCCGTGAGTCTAACTGCGCTGGAGTTCGCTTGCTATTCCCGATTCATGTGAATTCCATAGACCTCTACGTTTTGACCTCGACATACCCACGCATACCCAAGAAATCACCCAACGGAAGGGAAAACCAACATATGTGTCCCGTGAACCCAGGTTTATCCACACTGCAAATCCGAGTTCGTGCCTTAACCATTTGGGTTGTTGTCCCGTGTATTATCTAAGCCATGTTGATTCTTAGTGGGACTGTTGTCATTTTTGGATGTCCATGCCCAAATTTCCCTGTAGTTGTTGTCACCCGTGAGTTAACCGAATGTTGTTGATGTGCTATTATCCTTACCTTGCGGGTATTGAGTAGTAACTGGCTGAAGAAGCAGGTTGTCAGGTCGGTGGTGGAAGAGGCAGGTTGTCAGACCTGTGAGCAGCTCTCTCCAGGTGAGAGAGTTTGTTGGGAAGTAGTTTTCTCTCAAAGAGAATCCAACACCAGCTATGGAGCTATGAGAATTC
Organism: Picea mariana; assembly: GCA_032191745.1. Taxonomy (NCBI): domain Eukaryota; kingdom Viridiplantae; phylum Streptophyta; class Pinopsida; order Pinales; family Pinaceae; genus Picea; species Picea mariana. The sequence continues at coordinate 50,046 of JASDQU010738319.1, forward strand.
CTGATCCGGCTTGTTTTCGAGACCCTGAGAGGGAGGTGAAGCAATCGATGGACTGTGTGACAGTGAAGGTGTATACTCCCGGGTGGAACAAGCATGTGGGGAATGAGAGTCCGTGAGTAGTGGGCGTAAAAAGGCTCCTGGAGAGAATACTTCTGGTTGCACTGTGCAATTTTCATGTAACCTCAGCCTAGTCTAGGAATCCCTTGCCCTGGGTGGAGCTTAGTCCCAGCTCTGGGGTGACCCATTGCTGAGCGTGATGAGCAGCGTGGTGTAAGGATGGGAGGTTTGTGGAAGGTCTGCACGTAGTTGGTGGTGTTACTCCAGTTGAAAAGATAAGTATCATTACTGTGCTTAATTTATATGTTATGCATGTTTGTAATACTTGAATGTTATCATGTATTCCATTGCGTATATGAATTATTGTCTATTAGCTTTGAATCTGTATGGTAGTAGTAACTTTGTGTTATATGTTTTATTTCGATTAAAATGCATGTTAGATATATTTATGTATGTATGTAATTTCCACGTGGTAGCATTTACCGGCCTGTTGGTGGTCGGGGATGTTACAAATATAAAATAAAATTATGTATATTATGGTCTAGGTTGAAATTTGATGCATACTTAATAAAAATGAAATGAACATAATATTTAAAACATTACCTTGTTAATAGTAATTTCATATTTTCACTTATTCAAAGGATTTGTTCGAGTAAGTTAAATACTGGATAAAATCAACCTCTTTCTGTAGAAGTTCTCACTTAATTTCAGTAAGAATTTTGCCAAAATTTATAATTCCACTTGATTGATGGGAACTTTGACTATGAAACTTTGCTCTTAGAAGTTTTTGCCCATTTTAAGATGACAAAAATCATCCGAATTTTGGAAAAAATGAATAAATCAAAGCATAGCACCTTAAAAAAAACAAACAAATAAAGAAAACAAAAACCCAACAAATAATATTGAATTTTCTACTTTTTAATTAACTCTTAGGTTAGGTTGGAAAAATTTTCCAAGAAAAAAAATAATACACAACAAACTAAAACTAAAAATTGATAGATAAAAGTAAAGAAAACAACTTAAACAATTAAAAGTACTTATAATGTAAAAAACCAAAGGAGTAGTGAATTAGGCAATAAAACATTCATTAAAATTTGATTACCTACTTTTAGTATTTATGTTTTATTATTAATATTTATAAAAACAAGATTATTTAAAATGGATGTGGCATTTTTGGAAATCTTTCTACGCAAAAATTATGATAATTAAATTTAAGAAAATAATTTATTTTCTAATTTTGTATTTTGATAACATGTTCAAAGATGTACAATCTTATAAATTTATTTAGATATTGATTTCAATTTCCATTTCTATTGGAGTGGGACTATCAAATGTTATTTTCCAACAATTTAGCTATACAGTCTTCTTTTTCAACAATTTAATGATCCTTGTTGACATGTGTGATATTTAGTCTTGAAACATCCCTCATGAGACTTGGAATAAACTTCACTAAATTAAAAAAAGACTTCATAACCTGTAATTTTAAAATTAAATGCAACCTTCCTTATCACATTCTTTTGATATAAGTTATCTCAATCTCTTGATTGAAGTTGGGTGTACTTCTGTGGAGTCTAAAGCCATGATTATATATTTATATTATAAACATAAATTGCTCGAGTTGGATAAAGATAGACTTCATGTTATTGCTTCTAGATGAGGAATCACAACCACAACATTAAAAGAGGTTGAGCTAGAGATTTTGAGGCTTGAATTAATTATTGGAAATAAAGAAGACAATCAAATTATTAATATCAACAATATTAAATCTTACACCCCTATGAAATTTGAAGATAATCTTGGAATGACAATGAAATCATTAATAAGAGAAAGTTGAAATACTACAAAATTTATATAAATTTTAATTTCATTGATAAACTATTTTTCAACATTATTAGTTTAAAGAACAAAATGAACATTGCCAAAATCATGACCAATGCTCATGACCTTCAAAGAAAAATTGGTCACTGGATGAACCAAGAAACACCTTCGGATCAGTGAATTTGTAATGCGATACAAAGGAGGTTGAATTTTAACTTGAATTAAAATTAATAATATAAGGAATGGCTTTACCCAATTTCATAAATTAATTACTCTTCAAGACCTCCTTGCTTACGAAAATCATAACGACCTTGATACTTTCATTTCCACCATGTTCAGATATAGAAATAACTATATGAACACTATTTAGTTTAATTCTCTTTATTTGTCCTATGGACCTTATTGGTCTTAGGGGACAATAAACATCATCATCACTAAATCTCTCAACATTATTATCTATGTTGGGAAAGCTACCATGTTTGTCAATTTTTATGGAATCTCCTACATTTCTTTGAGTATCGAGTCTCTAAAATGGATATTACATTTTTTATGTATATATGATGCTTTGTCTTAAAAATATGTTTAACAAAAGCTAAAGACTTTATTTTCCCAAATAAAACTTTTAAAGAATATTTAAGGGATATGTCTTCATATTTATATATGGCATTCTTAATACACCTGTTGATGTAGATTAGTGTTCCTCATTCAAGAAGATTTGTGTTGGGCACCTGTTAACATAGAATTAAACAAATCCCCAACAACATCAGATCAAATAGAATCTTGATTTTTTTCTTTACTACATTCTAATAAAAATATATATATATATTTTAAATTTTTTTTGTATATCCTTATACAATTCCTTTGTTGTTGTAGTAATGATGGTTGTGCCCTTGCCACTAAAAGGCATGCGTGTTCATAGTGCAGAAATAACATAGAATTAAACAAATCCCCAACAACATCAGATCAAATAGAATCTTGATTTTTTTCTTTACTACATTCTAATAAAAATATATATATATATTTTAAATTTTTTTTGTATATCCTTATACAATTCCTTTGTTGTTGTAGTAATGATGGTTGTGCCCTTGCCACTAAAAGGCATGCGTGTTCATAGTGCAGAAATATATTATGGCAATCGATCACAAGATGAATTAACAATAACATATTCTAATAAAGAAGCTTTTTAGCAATGATATTGAGTAAAATATCTGTAAGGCAACCAATATGTTTTTTTGGGGTTTTCTTTTTAATATTGAGACAATACAAGAGCATATCCAATAAATAATAACATTATCTTAAACGTGTGCATGGAAATTTTTCTACATTATCTTAAACTAGTAGTGGCTCCATTGGTTGTTAGAGATGTCAAAATCGATACATATAACAACTTTTTATCCTTCCGATGAATACATAACACATAAGTTATTTTATCCATTTGCATTGAACTAAAACTTCTGGCATGTGTGATCATATGAAAGGACACACCATAACGATTGTAAGATATTCCTCGGTAGTGGTCTCAATCAGATCGATTAACACTACTATTCTTTCACTCTAGAATTTGTCATGAATGTCACTCTAACAATCATTCTTATAAAGTGACATGAGGTAGTGAATTTTTTGTATACATATATTAAAATATGCAGTTGGTGTTAATTTATCTAATTTCAATAATGAATTCATACTCTTAGTTACCGATGTGGGTGATTGTGAGGATGCCATTATTTATGTATATAATGCTATGGTAATCTAGTTACAATTTTTTGTTAATAATTTAATGCAAACTTGCTAATATGTTGTGACTTTTGTGGGGTGTAGTTACAATGTGTGACATGCATATTAATTTTTGACTTTGCAAGAGCCTAATAGCGGTAACATGATGTTGATTTTGATAGCAAGTAGACTATCAAATGTTTATTATATTGGATATGATGCTCTGGACACGATTCCTAGGTAGGTTGTGTTGTGCAAATTATAGGAAACTTGCCTAAATTATTATTTTAATGTATACCAATGGATGTGTGAATTTGGTTGTAAATGGGTAAGGTATTAAGGTGAGTCATTCTAAACTGAATAGGGATCATGAACATTGGGAGGGGTGGAGGTAATTGTTATGACCATTTATTTGCACATATGGCCTAAAAGGATAATCCTTATTGATATGTACCATCATAGTCAATGTATCCCTTGTCATACACACTTTCACACCATTTTCCCCTTGCATAACTTAGGGAAACCCCTTTTTCCTAAAATTATTTCACTTAATTAAATCCATAATCCCCTTTTATGCATTTTCCCTTCTTTAGTTTATTTAAATTAAGGGTAAAAATAAATTAGTGGATAACCATTCATTTGGTTAAATATAATATTTTATTATTTTGACCATATCAAGGATAACCACTATTTTGCCTATAAAATAAAGAAAGTCATACCATTTTCATAAGGATTTTTCATTGAGAATATAAAGATTCTACTGAAATTTCCATTGAAATTTTAGCTCCATATCACCATATCTACTTTCATCCAAGAGGAGAATCTAACCATCTATACCATGCATCTGGAAAAGAAAGAAAAACCCTCCCATGCAGGGGCCACCAAGATATATTTTTATTTATCGGTCTCTTCATAGGTGTATCTAAGTTGTACTCTGGTTATTGGGCATTAGAGATCATCTTGATTCTTTACATATTTTTGTTATTCAAGTATATTTTCTATTGCATGCCTTCTATATTGTTGAATAACATAGATCTAAATAAATTTAATGAAAAGAGAACTAGGGTTTCTTGTGTTCTCACCCACTTTTGTTTGTAGATTTGACACAACCACAAAGTTTGTAGCTCCACTCACCCTTGCTGCATATTTGCACCAACATAATGACGAATCCAACAGGGATTATTTTTGATCCTTGGTTGTGGGTGTGTGATACACATTTTTTCTCACACTTTTTATAGGGTTTTATTGATTTTTTTAAGGGTTTTTACCTTCCTATAGTTTTTTGTTATGTTTCGTAGGTTACAAGTGCTGAAAATCCACTCAGGAAAGCCTAAGATCCAAAGCCACATATCTTCTTCGAAATTTTTTTCCAAACTCATTTTCCCCCTTGTTTTAGCATTCCTGAATGCACTTTTTGGCCTCTTTTCTACCATTGTTCAATGCAAAAAAGAGGTAGTTTTCTAGCATTTCTCAATGTGGGTTCTGGGCAATGTTTTGCCACTGATCAACACATCTTTTAGGATTTTTTTTTTCCATTTCTCAATGTAGATTTTGGGCATTTTTCTGCCACTTGTCAATGTAGGAATCATGCATTTTTCCACCACTACTCAATGCACATTTCCAAGTTTTTCCTTCACTAATCACTTTTTGAAATTGTTTTTGATTTCAGTTTTTTATTTGCTTGTTGTAAGTGTTGTTTAGGGCTTACATTTTCCTTTAGTTTGATGGTTTATTGAGTGGTTTAAAAACCCTAACTAAACCTGAGGAATTGAGGAGAAACCCCGAAGAGGTTTTAATCCCTTATCCCCAAGGGGTTTCTTGAGGGTTTGGATCCCTATTTGCTGCTACAAATAGGTTTTATCTCTACCACTTGGTTTTTGTACTTACCCTTAGTTTCTTTTCTTTATTTTCATACCATTTAATGTGCATCCAAAATAAATTAAAAAATAAGAATATAGGGTAGGACCTTATGTTTCATTTTATTGCACTTAGTTCTTTGCTATTTTCTAGAAACATTGGTTGTCATTATATTATTGTTACAAAACCATCAAGTAGATTTTTTTTTCATACTAATACCCTTAGTGAAGAGAAATACCATAAGTCCTCTTATTTTTACTTACCAATAGGGATTTACCATTGCAATCTAGTTGCATTATTGAAAAAAAAAGTTTACCACCTTGCATTTCATGGATGGTTTTGAGTATCCCTGACCTTAACCAATTGATCAATGATCCCATTCATCATGATCCTAACTACCCCCTTATTCCCACCAAGTTACCCTCTAACATCCCCAAATTTGAGGGAACGTCAAGAGAAGACCCTTTGAACCATGTGATGTCCTTCCACTTATGTTGTTCATCGAAAACCATCATGGAGGACTTCGTCAAACTCCATATTTTCCAAAGAAACTTGATGGGTGTCACTGCAAAGTGGTACACATACCAACCAGGGAACTCCCTGTACTTTCGAGTCCATAGTGAAGGTGTTCCTCACCTTCTTCTAGTTTCATGTTTTCCATGACTTAAGGATTGAGATCCTTACCACATGTCACCAAACCATTGCTACCCACATCTTGGACCACATCCATGAGTGGCGCAGATGGCATGGCTTGTGAAAATTCAAGCTTAGTGACATCTTCTTGGATTATTTCTTCCTAAAGTATCTCCTTCCTCCCATCTCCAAGGTTGTCGCTATGACAATGCCTAAGAATGAAGAAGAGGCCAACTAGAAGTCCCAACTATACGATTTGATTTACGCTAAGTCTAGGTACCTTTACATGATCCTTCCTAATGTTTCTTGTTCTCGATCAGGTGACTCAACCACTCTAGGCACCCCCCATGCAACTACTAGTTTCATTGGATCTGTCTCTTTAGCATGCCCACTACTTGGACTTAGTGGATATGCCTCTCCTTATGGTAGGTCTGCCACTCCTTATGGATACCTAACTCCACCTAAAGACTATTCACATTCCTAATCTCAAGTGAGTGTGAGTACCTCATACCTTGCACCTCCTACTCAACTGCACTACCATGGTCAGGGTCACCCATGTCGAAATCCCTCTTATGGGGCTACCACCAATCCTTATTACCCTTTCTCTCATCCACCACTAGCAGTGTCTGCCCCACCTGCAGTTGCACCCACTACCCATGAAATTCCTCCTACATATCCTTCGCAAACAAGTGTATGTGCATCAGAACGCTACCCTTCCTCCAAACCAGAACACGAGGGAAAAAAAGAGGAAAGGGAAGAAAAACAACTAGAACTAGGGACCCCAGGGAACCCAAAAAATAACCCCCAACACTGGGGGAAACCAACCTAATCCCAACCAAAGTCAAGGAACTAACCCAATTCCCAAGAAGGGGAAGAACCAATCCCTACGCACCAAAAAACCTTGTTCCTATTGTGGTGTCTATGGACATTACACACATGAGTGTCCTTTCCTCCCCATTATGCATTGAGTCTAGGAAGCCTCTTAGGCTACTCAAGGAGCCAATGCACAACCTCCCCATCCATCCTCGTCACAACTGGTTGTGTTGCAAAATCATTTCCCATCACAAGGTTTGGCGTCCTATTTTATTCCCCCTCCCCCTATTCCTCACCCATCTGATAATGGCACTTACCAGATTCTCATGTTGGATTCTGGCAATGTGAATCTCATTTCTCGATCCTGCCAGTACGGTATGCCCCCTGAGGCATAATCAATTGTTCCCTTGGATCCACCTTCATCCACCCCTAGGAATTTAGAAATCCTTTGGCCATCCACCAATATACCTTTGAAGGTTCCAAAGGTTCTTCTTCAACATAATTCTATCAACCTTCATGAGAAGACAACTCATCATTATAGCATTGTCGATGACTTGGAAAACACCTCCATTGCTATGTCATCCCTTAAGGTCCTTCAGAAATGCCCTGAACAAAAGAAGGATTTTATTACGAGCTCTTGACCCTTTGGGCGATCGTATGATCACCTTCAATAGTGATCAAGCTGAGCCTTTTCGCTTTCCCTCTTCTGTTGCTTTCCAAATCCTAGTGACCATCAACAAGTACAACATCCATCATTATGTTGTTGATAAAGGCACATTCATATGTGTCATGTATCCTCAGGTTTGGTATAAGATATCCCCCCCCACACTTGCCCCATCCACTATCTCCCTCTCAGTGTATGATGTTCAAACTTCTCAACCCCGGGGCATTTAGCATAATTTTCTCATCAAGCTTGGGGGAAAGGAATTCCACTTTGATGTTGAGTTAATAGATGCACCTTGGATTAAAATATCCTATCAGGACATAGTTTCATGTATTCCATGAATACCATGGTCTTGTCAACTTTTTATAAGATGATTTCTCCCCATAATGGGAAACTTGTCACCATCAATCAACTGACTTACCACAACCCCCAGGCCCAAATTCATCTTGTAAATGTCATTTCTTCCTTATGTGGGGACTTGAATACGAAATTTGTTGATGAAATTATCCCTAGAGTCTATAAAGACTCTAGCTTGTTGGGTGCATACTACAAACCACCTTCGATAGTCACCACACCCAGTTCATCTCATGTTTGCATGGTTTCATCCAGTAATGGACCAATGGGATCAAACCCGCAACCCTCTCTTGGAACCTCAACTCTTGCATCACCCATGCCTCCACCAAGAATGCTGCAACCATATCCACACTATCCCTTCATCCAGGTGCCTCTCTTGTTCTCGATCAGGTAACTCAACCAGTCTAGGCACCCCCCATGCAACTAATGGTCTCATTGGCTCTGTCTCTTTAGCATGTCCACTACCTGGACTTAGTGGATATGCCTCTCCTTATGGTATGTCTTCCACTCCTTATGGATACATGACCCCACCTAAGGACTATTCACATGCCTTATCTGAAGTGAGTGTGAGTACCTCATACCCTGCACCTCATACTCAACTGCACTACCATGGTCAGGGTCACCCATGTTGAAATCCCTCTTGTGGGGCTACCACAAATCCTTATTATCCTTTCTTTGGTCCACCACTAGTAGTGTCTACCCCACCTGTAGTTGCACCCACTACCCATGATATTCCTCCTACATATCCTTCGCAAACAAGTGTATGTGCATCAAAACGCTCCCCTTCCTCCAAGTCAGAACATGAGGGAAAAAAAGAGGAAAGGGAAGAAAAACAACTAGAACTAGGGACCCCAGGGAACCCAAAACCTAACCCCCAACACTGGGGGGAACCAACCTNGATTCTCATGTTGGATTCTGGCGATGTGAATCTCATTTATCGATCCTGCCAGTATGGTATGCCCCCTGAGGCACAATCGATTGTTCCCTCAGATCCACCTTCATCCACCCCTGGGACTTTAGAAATCCCTTGGCCATCCACCAATATACCTTTGAAGGTTCCAAAGGTTTTTCTTCAATGGAATTCTATCAACCTTCATGAGGAGACAACTCATCATTATAGCATTGTCGATGACTTGGCCCACACCTCCATTGCCATGTCATCCCTTGAGGTCCTTCAGACATGCCCTGAAAAAAAGAAGGATTTTCTTACTACCATAGGAGCTCTTGACCCTTTGGGCGATCGTATGATCACCTTCAATAGTGATCAAGCCGAGCCTTTTCGCTTTCCCTCTTCTGTTGATTTCCAAATCCTAGTGACCATCAACAAGTACAACATCCATCATTATGTTGTTGATAAAGGCACATACACCTGTGTCATGTATCCTCAAGTTTGGTAAAAGATATCCCCCCCCACACTTGTCCCATTCACTATCTCCCTCTCAGTGTATGATGGCTGAACTTATCAACCCCAGGGAATTTACCAAAATTTTCTCATAAATTTGGGGGGAAAAGAATTCCACTTTGATGTTGAGTTAATAGATTCACCTTGGATTAAAATCTCCTATTAGAACGTAGTTTCATGTATTCCATGAATACCATGGCCTTGCAATTTTTCATAAGATGATTTCTCCCCATAATGGGAAACTTGTCACCATCAATCAACTGACTTACCACAACCCCCATGCCCAACTTCATCTTGTAAATGTCATTTCTTCCTTATGTGGGGACCTAACTACGAACTTTGTTGATGAAATTATCCCTAGAGTCTATAAAGACTCTAGCTTGTTAGGTGCATACTACATACCACCTTCGATAGTAACCACATCCAGTTCGTCTCATGTTTGCATGGTTTCATCCAACAATGGACCAATGGGATCAAACCTGCAACCCTCTCTTGGAACCTCAACCCTTGCATCACCCATGCCTCCACCAAGAATGTCGCAACCATATCCACACTATCCCTTCATCCAGGTGCCTTTCTTGCTCCATCCTTATGGGATCATTAATACCTCGATTATGGCTACACTCCACTTTCCTAACCTTACCCTAGGTATTCTAGTGTGGTATCTAGATCCACATATCACCTCACTTCTGATCTCTGATCCTAAACCATATTTGTCTTTAACACTTGTGCAACCTATACTTGTGCACACCAATGTTTCCCAAGAAACTGCACAACCCTAACCTCAACCTTCATAGGCCCCATCTCAACACGTGGAGGCTTCACCTCCACCAATGCCAAAAGACAAAGGAGTTGACAAGGGGGGAAATTCAAAGTCAAAGGGAGAACCAACTCTTCCAAACAACCCATGGTAACCTAGACCACTACATATAGGCCCATACTACCATGTCCCATATGCGATATCACTGGCCACACTATCTTCAATTGTCCAAGGTTACTTGAGCTTAAGGAAATTTACAATGTTGAAGACTTAGAAATTGATTCCTCCATACCCATTGTGGAGGTCTCTCTTCCAAAGTCTTCGACCTATCATATTAAGTCCTTGTGCACCAATCAACCTTATGATTTGTACGACACTTATGTCCATTATTTTCATCTCTATCCCCATCTACCCTAGTATTGAGATGCTCTTGATATCTTGCGCCAGTTGGATTTCGTTCATTAGACAAATCCAACACCTATGACCAATTCTCAACCCACCATTGAGATTGGTCCCCCTGAAATATAAACTAGTGAGAATTCCATGCACATTCTATACCTATCACATTCCATGGGATCAAAGTTGTATAATAATATCCCCTTCTTTGTAGGAATACATCAAAGCATTCCCATCTTGCCCCATGTACCTCTGGTCTCAACATTGGTGCACCTTTGTCCCCCAGTCTTTCATCCACCTCTTTGGATTTAGCGTATGTGAACCATGTTTGTCATTCCCATGGTAGGGGGAAAAAGGTATCATTCTCACCTATACCCATATCAAAGGGCATCATGCCCACTTATGACTAAGTCCCCATACTTGACTTGGTGGGAGGGATAACTCTAGGACCTTCTCTTGGTAGTTCCTCCCCTCATACTGATTCTTCTTGATGCACCATTTGTGCCATTGGAATCATATTTTTGAGCCATTCTTCAAATTTATTGCTTTGATATTTCACGAGGAAGCAATTTTTACAGAAATATTCAAGTCTCATTATTCCATTCAATTCTTGTTCAATGGTTTACATCACTTGAACATCATCTTGTTTTAATTGATTTTAACTAATGAATAAGGACTCCCCATGGATAATCACTTTTATTCATGGATATGTTTCTCCACTAAGCATTGATTTCCTTGGCATTTAGTATAGCTTGCTTCCATTCTACTCGTTGCATTTGCATGTCATTATTGGAAATTAACTATAAGATCCCCTCACTTGGGTAGATGGATCAACCCTTCCATTTTATTCATTTTCCATCTACCCAGTGATAGAGTCTTCCTCACGTGGACACCCTCGAATAACAACCCCTGTTGCATTTTTGTGTCCATGTTGTTACATCCCATTAGGGATTGGGAATATAGTTAGTCTCCATATTAGAGTTGATTCTCATACAATTATTCTCATCATGTTGACAACCGCACCCTATGGACTCCAACATTTTTGGTTGGTATTTGTATAGTTCCTCACAAATAATTATTATTTTTTGTGACTTACCACTGGTTGTCCCTAATTGCGGGAATGCTCTTTGCATACCACTCATTCCCTTAGCTAAGGGGATCGTTCTTTCCCCTCCTAGTTATCCCCACTAATATTACTAGGAGGGTTGTTGTCTTAGAGGGATTCATTATTGACCAACCCCATTGGCATTCTTAGGAAGGTTCCATTTGATGGGTTTCCTCCTTACCTACCCCATTGGATTATTTTGGAGAGTTGTCGTCATATAGTTTTCAATGGTTTGGGTGCCTTCCTACTAGCCTCATCAACATTCTCCTTTTGTGTGTCTCCTTCATGTTCAGCCTCATAGGAATTCCCAAGAAGGTTTTACTTGTCTTTGGATACCTCCTGACCATCCCCATCAACATTCTCAGGAGGCCTCCTTTTGTTTGGTTTCCCTTGTGACCAACCTCATAGGAATTCTCTAGAGGGGTTATTTGGGTTGTGTTTCCATTTTGACTAGCGTCAATGTAATTCTCGACAGGGAGTCCTTTGGATTAATTTTCCTTCCTATCCAGCCTCATCAACATTCACAAGAATGAATCCCCTGGTGGTCATTCCCCTGACTCAACCTCATTGGAATTCTTAGGGGGCATAGTCCTTGTTTTCATTCTCTAAAATAGTCTCATAGAAATTATTCAGAGTGGTCTTTGTTGTCCAATCCTTCTCCAACCCATTTTTCATTTACATGTGTGGAATTGTCATTTAAATCTCCCCTCCTAAATCGCCCCATTGGAATTATTAGGTGGTATTTTCTTGTCATCTTATCCATATAACCAGCCTCATTGACATTATTATATGGATTTGATTGTCCCCCTCCTAGCCATCCCTATTGACATTACTGGGATGTCTTTCTTTGAGTCAATCATTTTTTCTCGGCTTGGCCCATCGACATTGTTAGGAGAAATTTTCCCATGTCATTTCTTCCTCGCCATCTCCATTGGAATTACTAGGAATAATTTCCCCCTTATGTTATCTCATCCTAGTTATCCCCATTGGAATTACTAGGAAGACTTTTCACTTGGGTTCACTCCTCCTAGCCAACCTCACTAGAATTCCTAGAAGGAATTCCTCCTTTTTTATCCCCTCTTCTTGGCCAACCCCATTGACACTTGTTGGCAGCAGGACGAGGCAAAAAAGAAAGACGATTTTCAGAAAGAAAGCATGCAGAAGGAAAGCTACAATTGGAAGGAAGCACAACATACATGCATGCAAGGAAGGTAACAAATGAAAGGAAGCACAACACACGTGCATGCAAGGAAGGTAACAGCTGGAAGGAAGCACAACATGCGCGCATGCAAGGAAGGTAACAGTTGGAAGGAAGAACAACACACATGCATGGGAGAAAGACCTAAAGACAGTAGGGTTAGGGTTTTGGTAATGCACTGTAATGGCTGAAGAGACCGGAATGTGTAAATATCGATACTTAGGTATCATAGGGGGTTGGTTCTTACATTGTTTAGTTGGATTGATATCGGTAGATGATCAATATTGTTGGTTTTTTTATTGCTCGAAGTATTGTTGCTAATATAGTGATACGCATGAGTCAATGAAATAGGTAATGTTTTGTTGTATGATCTATTTTGTATAAGTTGTTGAGCTATAGGAGAAAAAGGAGGGTATATCTTGAGGGTTATATCGCAGGCTGTGGAGCCTAGTGCAATCTAGTCCACCTCATATAGATCTTACCCGACTGAGAAGGGTTGTAAGCACGCGTCGCTGGATATGCAAAACCATCATTTTTTTTTTTACTGGGGGAATCGGCAACTCGCGGTTCTCGTACTCGCGTGACACGGGGTCGATCCCCAGGCAGCTACCACTATACCCCAGGTGCAACCACCCAGCCCGCAATAATGGCACACAAGTAAGTCCGGGTGAGAATCGAACGTGAGACTTCATTTTTACAAATTTCCTTCCATTTACACGGCACTTGCCAATCCGTCTACACCCGTGCGGGCTTCATACACAAAACCATCATTATAAAGAGGCAAGAGCCAAATATTTTTGGAAGTAGCCCAGGAGGGGGTGAACCATGGTAATATATGTTTTGTGTGATGAATGAATGTATATTGTTCCTGTTTTCAACAGTTATTATTACGTTGAATGAATGAGTTATTATATTGCTTGTTTAAATGTTGTTGCAATATTGAGGGAATAAGCTATGAGATTTGCTACACAGTTGTGGATAACAATAGGTTTCAATCACAAGTTATAATAAATGGTTCAAAATATAGACCCCATATCTCACGCTCAATCCTAGGCTATAAACACACAAGTCTTACAACCACCCATTAAAGCTATCTCGGGTGAGACTGCGCAGTACATTCTATGTGTTGCGTTGCCTTATGGTTCACCAGGAGGGCCGATAGTTTTAGACACTTTTTTGGAAATCCAAAATACATGAACCCTGGGTCAATACAAACTTAGAAATTATAAAGGAATAGTGATAACCAACAAATGGTTCCGTTGTCGTAGGTAGGAACAAGAGAGGATTGATTAGAGGAGATAGGTCGAGAATCTGTCGGAGGCAGATTAAGAAAGGGTTAGGGAAGAGACCAATGAGCCATTATAAGGGAATGTTGAGACGATGGAATCCCACAAAAACAGAGATCAAAAGTTGGTTGAGAATAAAAGAGCTAGAGTTTGCACAGAAAGACAATAGAAACCCTAGAATAAGACCCCGCAAATATCTAGACAAATACGTGATTACTGATTTGCACAAAGTCTTTTTCTATGATTTTCCACACTTATTGCAGGAGTGGATACTAAGGTTAAAGGATAGCCACACAATGAGCCAGGCTCGATAGTTAGAGTGGACCCCGATACAGATTGAGCAGTTACAGCAGGTGAACAACAAGTTCACCCGCATAGTAGACTCTTGGCTTGATAGTATTGTGGCAAGGTTTATAACAGAGTTTGCAATCGACACAACAAAGTCGTATAGTGCAACGGAGAAATTTTTTACGTGGACCTCGAGGAAGGTACATTCGATCCATGTATACTTTTATTAAGATACTTCTATATAACAAAGGTATAATGACAATGGAGTTAGACAACTAAACTTCCTTGCATGCATGGGGGAAGTGGGGAAGCACTGACAGAAAGAGGAGAAATGGAAGGAAGAAAGGATAAGGGAAAGAAGGAAGAACCCTTGGACCCAATCATGACGGAGGATGACCAGATCAAGCAGATCATGGTGACAACTAGAAATATGCGTAGCGGAGTACCCTACCAATACAAGGTGAATATTAAGAAGAGATCCATAGTTGCGAGGGAAGGCTTGGCAAGTGATGAGGAAGAGGTAGAGGATATTCGGGCTATGGAGTAGATTGAGGAAATACTGCATGAAACATATGAGAGGAAGATGAGAGGTCCAAGAATGGGAAGAGAAGGAAACCATCCTATCCATATTAATGTCAGTGTGGAACCCATAAACCCATGTGTGACTAATACACCAAAGAGAACACCACCGTTTAGACAACTGAATTTCAGAAGTAGTTAGACAACAGGAAGTACATCTACATAAGGAACAACAATAGGAGGATCCAGTTCAGGTAGCACTAGTAAGGTATCTACACCACACAAAGGTAGTAGTTCAACATTCAGGATGCCAGGACACGATCCCACCATCAGATTACTAGAATTTCGAGGAGAAGCAACATAAGACCCCGAGAAGCATTTGTTCATTTGTGAAAATATCTGGGAAGAAAAAAAGATCACTAATGAAGATACCAAACTCACACAACTAGAAATTACGCTAACAGACCGCGCACTAGACTGGTACATGAGTCTAGACACAAACAATGCCCCTGGGATGACAAGGACACTGACAAACATTAAGAAGTTACTGATAAATGAGTTCCAGAAGCCAAGCTCAGAGGATCAGTACATGAACGAGATGATCGAAATAAGACACAAACCAGGAGTGTCTGTATGGGAGATTGACCAGAGATTCAAGTGACTGAAGGGAAAGTTAAAATATCTCATGACCGATATGCAACATCGACACCTATTTGTCAACTCACTACTCCCACACTTAAAATACCCATTGCGAAAAAAGAAGTTCCAGACACAGGCAGAGGCTCTGCAGGAAGCCTTGCAATTGGAAGAAAACCATTACTAGTAGACGAACCCAGCTATTGAAAAACTGAAAGAGGATTTGAAGAATCTAATGTTTTAGCTTAACCAGAATAAGAACAAGGACAAACGAGAATCCGTTTGGTGTACCACATGCAGGATGGAAGGACACCACAAGAATGAATGTCCAACGTTCACACAGTATATGGCAACAAGAATGCCAAATCCATTACCACTAGGAGGAATATGGTGCAAAATATGCAAGAAACTGGGTCATGACCCTTATCGTTGCACAATGATGCAGAAATACCAGACAGTCGCAAAGAGATCATATTGCACCTTTTGCAATTCAGTGGGCCATGAAGACAAATATTGTAGAACTATGGAGTTGATGCAAGAAAGGACATTAGACACATATAGAGTACATGTAGAAATGATGACTGGGAAAGAAGCACCACATTTTAATCAAGTTCCAACTCCACAGAACACTGTGCAACAACAATATAATATTGTGCAACCACCGAACAATAACGCGCAACCATAGTACAATACGACACAACCCCAATACAATACTACGCAGTACAATCAAGAACCTCAGTATAACATGCCACGAGGAGATCAAGCAGGCTATAGAGGAGGAGGATGAGCCAAAGGAGGTTTCAGACGAGGGAGAGGACCAGTAGTATGTCACAATTGTCAACAACTGGGACACTATGCAAGGGAATGTCTGCTTCCACCAATTACTTGTATGTATTGTCGTGCATCAGATCATGACACAAAAGAATGTCTGACACTACTAGTAAAGATCCAAGAAAAGACGAACCAGAACAACCATAACTTTCAGTGGATCTCAGCCGAAGCAAGGGATGAAGGACGAAACATCAATATCGTTACTCATGGAGGAGCTAAAACAAGAAATGACGAAGTTTGACATGAACTAGTACAAAACCAGTGGGTAAATAAGAACACCGAACCAAGGAAATAGTTTGACGTGCAAAAGGAGAAGGAGATATTCAAGGAAGCCCGAAAATAATTTCAGAAGGGGGACATGGCATCGACTTCAACTGTGCAGCAGAATAAGGAAGCCCCAGAGTATGAGATGTTGCCATCATTGGATCATACCGAAGAGATGCAACCCACGGGACACGTAAGTACAATCAAAGGTTTTCTGCAATCATGTGTAAAGGTATTAAGTGATCCATCATCTACAAAAATATTGCAAAACATACTAGAAAAATGTAGCATTGAGATAGAAGGAAAGCTAGAACCAAAGACAGTCAATCACCTGCACACGGGAAGAAGAACTAGTGGGGAGTTTAGACCGAATTCTAACATCGACGATTTCATTATGGGAGACATTATACTAGATATAGGATTTGAAGTTAATGTATTACCAAAGAAGACATGGCAGTGCATGGGAGAGAGAAAATTAGGATATTCACCTATTCAATTAAAATTGGAAAACCAACACAGAGTCTTACCAATCAGTAGACTAAAAGGAGTGACAGTAGATCTCGATGGAGTGAGCACTAAATCATACTTTGAAGTCGTTGATATAGTAGATGGCACAACACCTTACCCAACGTTTCTTGGTCTGGATTGGGTGTTTGACAACCAGGCCATAATCAACTTAAAAACCAGAAAAATGACTTTTGAGTCAGGAGAATATAGGATCATCATGCCATTAGATCCATCCAAAGGGGAGAGGTTTGTAGAACCTACTTTCCTAGACCTAGAGGAAATCGACTAGTTGTATAGAACAATTGCACGCGATGAGGATTACGTAAACCCAACTGCAGATGGGGTACTCAGTTGACGGAGCATTACTTCATGTGCAAAAGACTCAGACACTGGTTTAGAGAACTGGAAGCAAAGGCTACACAAAGTATCCATGATAAGGTGTCAAGAATAGACTGTGCAGTAAGATGGGCAGGCACATAAATCAGAGAACCACCCAGTTTCCACAAAATAAACGATTTGGAAACATTCTTGACACAATATGAAGACACAATGTTAGAGAACCAAACACTGTTAGCACTTGATCTAGCACTCAAGGCCACACCTACAAGATGGTGGGGTGCGCACAAGGAGACCATCACAGATTGTACCAATGTAAGAGGTTCCTGCACATAAGGTTTGGTGTAGAACAAAAAAACAAAAAACAACAGAAGTATGATGGACACGGGGCACCAGCGGAACACTTGGAGGCATGTAGAACTCTATGGAAAATGACACCCCTAGAGGAATGGCCTCATCACTTCATACACACTCTAGAGGGCATACCAGCAAACTGGTATATATACCAGGAGTTGCACAAGGGAACTGCGACATGGACGACATTCCAATAGAATTTTACCGTCACATTTTCATTCGAACATGAAAACCCCAACATAGATGCAATTGTAAAACATATAAGAGGAGTAATACTTATCAAAGAACTAGATATAGAATTTATCAAAGAAGAGAAACAACGAAATAAACAGACAGTTAAGGAACTTCTATCATGCTATCATGTGCAATAGGAAGCACCGGATGAATACGATCCTCGTGATATTTAGAATGCAGAGGCATAAGGTGAAAGAGAGGTGGAAGGTCCACCCATAGAATCGAAAATCATTTCCACGCAGATCAAAGTAAATAAATTCAAAGTACCAACAGTATTATGGGCATACTGGACTACATGCAAAACATTGACAGGGCACGTGCCATTTAAACTGGTTTATGGCCAATAATCAATGGTTCCATTAGAATTTTTAGTACCAAGCTTGCGCGTAGAAACAATCACACAAATGACAGAACAAGTTGCAGTACAGGAGAGACTGAATCAATTACTAACCATGGAGGAAGACCGAATCTTGTAAGGATTCCACCAACAAGTTCAGAAATCACGAGATAAATCTTGGCACGATAGACACATCAAGAAGAAAACATCCAAGGAAGGATATCTAGTACTGATGTATGCAAAAAAATTGTTACAGCACCCAAGAAAGCTCAAAATGCATTGGTTAGGACCATACGATGTAAAATCTTTCACAGATGGAGGAGTTGTACAATTACGAGATTTATCATGTGCAGAACTCAGAAGAATGATCAATGGGAGCCGACTAAATCTGTACAAGGACAGTCGACCATCCACCACGCAGTAAAAAAAAAATAGTATATCGAAAAAGAACCAAAGAGGGCGCAATGCGCCGGAAGTAGAAAGGCTACATGAACTAAGAAACACAAATTCGGTGAGGAGAAGGACAACGGTCACACGGAAGGGAAACAAGAGGGAAAAGTAAAGTTGGAAAAAGCAGTATGACAAGACAGTGTTAGGTGGAATTAAATGATGATAAGGACTGATGGGACATCACATTAATCGCACCAATGGGAGACGACAAAGCAGGAGTAATGGCAAGTATGAAACCTCCAGAGATGGATTGAACCAGTAATCAAGGTGCATTAAATCCATAATCAAGGAAGCTTCCTCGACAAGCTTTATGGGAAAGACATACAACCCACGGATGAGGGAGCCAATAGTCTATTCATGAAAAGAAAACAGATGCAGAGAAATAGAGGCTAAAGAGCACAATGTGAGTTCACAGAGATCACAGAGACCATTCAAATCCAACAGACACTTGACATTCATCGCCATGGCACTGCCCCAAGCAAGAAAAAGCGAGCCAGACTGCTAGGAAAACTAGAGTTTAGACCAGGTCACAAGGATAGGAGAAAGAAGGTGAACAACAACTGCCGGAGATCATCAATGTCAACGAAATCCAATCTCCAGACACAACACCGGTAAACCCTACACCTATCCTGGAAGAAATCCAACAGCCAGCACCAGAGGGCATGAGTCAGGAGATACCAGTGGAAGTACAGGAGCCATAGAACCAGGGAACAAAAACCTTGAAGGAGATGCAACCAGAGCATACAAAGGAAGCTCCGAAAGTCAATGGCACAATGTTGAATCCGACAACAATAGTGGAGCCACATGAGCCTCAAACGACTGTCTCAGACCACCCAGCAGGGGAGATGGTTGAAGATGTATCATCTTGGCTGGAATGGTATACGGAGGAGCAACCAAAATCCGCTAGAACTTTGAGCCAACCACCATAGCAACAGAAAGACAAGATACAGATACCAAGGTCACCTCAGAAGAAATCGACAAAATAAATTGTTCTATTGCGCATACTAGCTGGGGTACAGGTGGGACCAAAGCTATTCGGTCATATTAGGAAGCTCAAATACTCAAACCACGATGTAGCAGACGAAGACAAGTTCTCAGAACTTGCGAAGAGGGTCTTTATACAAACTATAGGCACAAATCGAGTTGGAGAACCGATCAACCAACCATACGAGTGGGCAACTGGGTTGGAGAAAATGGGAATTTTAGGTCCGTTGGACCTACCAGATTTTGGCAGAGGCCAATATGCAACAATGTGCATCAAACAACTACTAGCAATCACACATGGAGGGTACATATGGTGGGACAAGCCTGTCCCCATAACCGTTGAGCTTATCGTGAAAATAACAGGGTTACCAATTCGGGGTATGGATCCTGCGTTGTTTCTGGATGACAAAACCAAAGAGAAAGTGATAGCATAAGAGATGAAGAAGAATTATGGCACCGAAAGGGGGACAAGAGGGATATTTATCAAGAGGATCAATGATGCAGCCACACAATTGGGCATGAAAATATTATCCTACAAGCTGCTAAGAAAATGCCGTGGGGAGAAAGAACCGTCTCGAGTTGTTGCAGTTGTAGCCCAGTGCATAGAAGGAACCTTAATGAGCTGGGTGTAGTACCTATTGAAATTGTTCTTGGATGACTACAAGGATGCGCAGGACCTAGGCACATAGTTCCACTACTCATGTTTGATCACATTAATAGCCTTCATGGGATATCAAGAGACAAGGTATGTAGTTTTTTGTACCATACCAAAGCCGAATTAGGGAGCGAGGTATTTGTTACTCAGAGCCAGGCCAGATTCGAGGAGAAAGAAGGCAAACTGGCCCATTTTTAGGGGTACCTATGCGACCTAGAGGAATCCATCTCCAAGATGCGGAGAATCACACTAGAAGTTGTCGCGCGATATGCATACATCACCAATTTCCATGCCACACGACATACAATGTGGATACAGGAAAGGATGGATACAGATAAACAGTGGTTACAGATGCACTGCTGCATCATAGAGGGTGATATTGACACGGTGATCAGTGAATGGTCTGATGAATGGAGGATCTCGGCCATTACCCAGGAAGTGACAGAAAGAACAACAAAAGAAGAGGTAGAGCAGGGAGAAATGAAGCCTCTGGAAATCCAAGTGCCCAAGAGGCCAAGAATAGGCCAAGGTAAGACAACACAGACATACGAAGGGCCAAAGAAGACAGAGACCCAGAAGGGGAAGAAGGAGAGTACACAACTGACTAAGGGACAACAGAAACAGGCTGAGGGAGTGAAGGAGACCACTCCAAATCCCAACACACAGGAACCAGGGGGAAATAAGAGACCAGCCACACAAACAGGAGGCGTGCGCAAGAAATCAAAGGCACAATGACCACTGCCAGATTATACGATCACGGATGATGATGGGGATATGATAGCCCAAATGGTCTAGGATTGTCTAGCCGAGTACCTCGACCATGCTGCACACCACAGGGACAAGATCCAAGAGGAGTTGGAAGACATGCGAAAACTCACCAAGCAGATCGAGGAAGGGCCGACAACTAGCAGCAGGGGAATCGAACCATCAACACCGTAGATAGAAGGAAGAGTGCAAGAAGAAGAACGAGAGTCAGTCTAGGCAATATTGCAGCCACATGTAACATTCCACATCAACCCGAGTATGCTATGCATGGAAGAAATTGTGGGGTAGACACCCTTGAAGGAATTAAGCCAAATATAACTTTTGTTGACAAGGATACCATCAGGGGTGCTACACAGATTGCAAGTGAGTGTAAACCACGAGGTACAATCTCGTGCATGCAGAGACATAACTGAATTGAAGCAGGCAACAAAGAAGCGAGATGTGCTGGAAATAGTATATGAGAAGGCTAAATCTAAGACCCAGGAGTAAAGGGAGCACATAAAAGTATTGGAGCATAA
Source organism: Picea mariana (assembly GCA_032191745.1). NCBI lineage: Eukaryota > Viridiplantae > Streptophyta > Pinopsida > Pinales > Pinaceae > Picea > Picea mariana. The sequence continues at coordinate 71,780 of JASDQU010738319.1, forward strand.
AGTGGCAGGAACTTATGAGAAGATTCCATAGGCCACCCAAAGTGAGGTAATCACAATAGCATAAAAGATTGATCGAATTGCACAAGAAATTGATCAATACTAGAAGGAGATCAAGAATCTCCGAGAACATCTCACACCAACTACTCCACCAGCAGTGAAGGAGCAAAGGAAGCAGGAAGCAACAACGCATCTGCAGGAGATAGAGTAGCAGGTTAGCATAACAACTGACTTGTTCGATAAAGAAGCACAATGTTGGACCAGGTTGGAGGAGGATCAACAGGTCCAACAGTGGGATGAGGAAGAAGAAAGGATCAATGCAGCGATCCAAGAGCTCAAGCAGAAGCAGAAGACAATACCAATCACAGAATGCATCAAAGGGATGCAGGACATGAAGATATTGCAGGCAGAGCTAATCACTCTGCAAACCCAGAAACAAGAGCATCAGGATCAAATGGAACCACTGCAGGAGCAGATAGAAGAAGTCCTGGCACATGCAGAGGAAGCTAAGAAACAAATAGCACAGACCCAGGCATAATGTGAAGGATTGATCAGTGATGAAGTTGCAGTCCAGGTGGTGGACACAATTAAGGAGAAGATTGTGCAGGTGCAGACACAAACAATAGATCTCAAGGAAAAGTTCCAGACGATCACCAATGATATCGAGGAAGCTCAGAAGGATTAGGTGGCTTGGGATGAGCCACATGTCAGTGTTGGGGGCCTATTGGAAACAGGTCGAGGCGGAAAAGCAAGACGATTTTGGGAAAGAAAGCATGCAGAAGGAAAGCGACAGCTGGAAGGAAGCACAACACCCGCTCATGCAAGGAAGGTAACAATTGGAAGGAAGCACAGCACGCGCGCATGCAAGGAAGGTAACAACTGGAAGGAAGCACAACACGCGCGCATGGAAGGAAGGTAATAGTTGGAAGGAAGAACAACACACACACATGGGAGGAAGACCTAAAGACAGTAGGGTTAGGGTTTTGGTAATGCACTGTAATGGATGAAGAGCCTGAAATGTATAAATATCGATACTTAGGTATCATAGGGGGTTGTTTCTTACATCGTTCAGTTGGATTGATATCAGTAGATGATCAATATTGTTGATTTTTGTATTGCTTGAAGTATTTTTGCCAATATAGTGATATGCATGAGTCGATGCAATAGGTAATATTTTTTTGTATGATCTATTTTGTATAAGCTGTTGAGCTAGAGGAGAAAAAGGAGGGTAGATCTTGAGGGTTAGATCGCAGGCTGTGGACCCTGGTGTAATCTAGTCCGTCTCATATAGATCTTACTTGATTGAGAAGGGTTGTAAGCACACAACGCTGGATATGCATAACCATCATAATAAAGAGCCAAGAGCCAAATATTTGTGGACGTAGCCCAGGAGGGGGTGAACCATGGTAATATCTGTGTTGTGTGATGAATGAATGTATATCTTTCCTGTCTTCCACAGTTATTATTACGTTGAATGAATGAGTTATTATATAGCTTGTTTAAATGCTATTGCAATATTGAGGGAATAAGCTATGATATTTACTGCACAGTCGTGGATAAAAGTAGGTTGCAATCAGAAGTTATAATAAATGGTTCAAAATACAGACCCCATATCGCGTGCTCAATCCTAGTCTATAAACACATGAGTCTTACAACCACCCATTAAATCTATCTCGGGTGAGACTGCGCAACACATTCTATGTGCTGTGTTGCCTTCTGGTTCACTAGGAGGGCCGATAGTTTTAGAGGCTTTGTTGGAAACCAGAAAGACATGAACCCCAGGTCAATAAAAACTCAGACAGTATAAAGGAATAGTGATAACCAACAACACTCCCAGGAAGAATCCCCCTCTACTGAGTGGTTTCGTCCTCTAGGATTCCACTTGGCCACTTTGTTTTTACACACATTGGTGAGTGACATTGTATTGCTCACAAAATCATTTTACCCCCTAAAAGCATCCCTATGTTACCCTTATTCAAAGAATCTGAGATGAGTCACCCCTCCAATCAATTGTACCCATCACATGTTGCCAATTATCCATCTATAGGTGTCCCCACTACAAGGAGAACACCTTCTAGCGAGGATTTTTAGTGTTTCAAAATTTTCAAAAAACACTCTGCTACAACCTCGATTATTGGTTGTGAAGGTTTTAGCAGAGGTTTTAACAGATGTTCCATATAATTAAAAATATTTGGGTGGGCGGATATTGTAGCGGAGGTTTTTTTTGTCAATGCGTATATTAGTAATAAACTCTTGGGTGAGGTATTGATTACAACTCACCGATGCACACACATAAATGACAATCATTGGTGCACATACATGAATGAGAAGCATCGATGTGCATACATACATGAGAAGCACCGATGCACACACATACATGAGAAGCACCAATGCACACACATACATGAGAAGCACTGGTGTGCACACATACATGAAAAGCACTAGTGTGCACAATGAGAAGCACCAGTGCACACACATAAATGAGAAGCACCGGTACACACACATATATGAAAAACACTGGTGCTTTTATGTTTATGCATGCACTGGTGTGTATTGTAATCATATGCATCCAAATATTTTGAAACAATAAAAATATAATCGTACATTATGTCATTTAAAGCAACGTTTCTTTCTCACAATTTTTAACATGAGTGCATATAACTCATAAAAACACACCATTTAATGAGTTCAAGAGAATGTACTGCACTGATATGTATATATTTTAATTAAATTGTTTTTTTATATAAATTTTCAATTAATCATCTCAAAAGAAAATATTTGTTATAACAATATTGATTTTTATATTTTTGTTATTTTGTTTTGATAAAATGATTGCATTAATGTGTTATCCAATGGATTACACCTCCATTATTTGTAACAATGTAAAACATCCCAAACAAGGGGGTCTCATACACCAATTTGGTGTGGCTTGGTCATGACCTTAAAAACAGAGTATTATTATTATTATAATTAATCAAGAACTCAACATTTTACAACATTTGACAATGTAATAAAATAAGAAACCCATTTTATTATATATGAATAAGTGATCCATTGTCATACAAAATGGGACAACGTAAAGGTCCACAATCATCAAAATGAAACCAATATGTAATTATTACACTCATTGGTAACATGTCCTCATGCAATTGGGAAAATATATTGAGTACATTAAACAAAATCCATGATTTTCATAGAGAAATATCCCAAAACATACAACTTGTGTTATCACATATAGTTTTCAAGGGTCGCAACAGGTCGTCTAAGTCTTTTGTTTGTGTAGGTATTAGCCTTGAGCACAAAACACAACATTGAAAAGAAGACCATTTCAGGCTTAAAATATAAGCGGCGGTTGGGTTCAATTTTCAATGACGAAGATCCCAGGAGTAGTTCAGATCAACGATTCTTGGGCGATCAGGAGTTCAAAGTAGCACAAGAATTAATGACTAAACAGAGGAGCCAAAGTCCCAAAGTAAATCTGATCCATTGAAGCCGAGGACACGTGGAGGCAGATCCCTCACTTAGGAAGATTTAATTTGGAGGATTGTAAGAGTTGTGCGTTGAAAAGTCTCGAAGAGACGAATCTCAAAGTCTCGAAATAAATATTGACTGTCCAAATCAAGAGCACATGCGTCGCCAGATATCACACTTTGGAAATTCGACACTTCTGAGGATTTTAAGAGATATGCATTAAAAAGGCTTGAATCTCGAACTCCTAAAGTAATTGTGAGTCGTTGATCTTCACAGCAGGCAACATGGTCCATCCAAGAGTGACACGTGGCAGAAAAAGTGGGGCTTTCCCACATCATAAATTGCGATCAGATCAATGGCTCTCGTGTATTCAACATGTCAAAATTGCGTGAGGATTAGTAGCTAGGAAGAAGCCCCGGAGTTGCAGATAAAACACCATGCGTCCTTCTCCATCAGACAATAAATATTTACATTGGGAATATGGACTTCAGGAGTTTTATCTCCTCTCCTCTCGATTTCATCCGAAGTGTTTTCTCCCGAAGTCCATAGATCGTTGTCATGTGTCCATCCAAATCTAATAGTGGTATTTTTCTTTGGGACTCTGGGCTTCGGGAGTTTCAACATCTCCACTCCTGATTTCATCCGGAGTGTTTTCTCTCAAATTTTGTCAATCGCTGCCGCGTGTCCATCCAAATCGACGATCGTCGTTCACTTCAGAGCTCCATCTCTACATGCATATTTCCCCCTAGCTATGAAGTGTGAAAGTACGTGGGATTCATCAGTTTAGATATGTGGCGCTCTCATTAGTCATGACACCTAGCATCCGTCTGGCGATGACACATGGCACTTAGTCCAAGCACCTTTGGGAATATCATATGCCTGTTTCCAAGTGACGCGTGTCACCTCTCTGTTCATGACATGTCAGAATCATCACGCTAGGCCACCACATCATATCATCATCTGGGAAGTGTTCTTGTTCAGCACCAAAATTAGCACCATCTCCCAACACGGTTAGAATGATCCTAAAGTTGGCAGGCGGATAAACTTTAGCGATGATGCTAATTTAGTAGGTGCGCCCAGATCGCAGATCATGATAAGATCATTGACCATGTTTCATTTTGGGGATGCAACATGCTCGAGCGATACAATTCTTGAGCGGTCCCACAATTGAAACCATGGTATGGAGAAAGAGCTATGTGGCAGAAGGTGTTGTATTGCGGGCTCAAAAGTGGTGTGAATCTAAACTTCGTTTGACGTCCCCACAATCACGTGCTCATCTAGCATCAAATACGAAATCAACGTGTGGAAACCCCCTAGGCATTAAGCCTCAACCCGGTCCCGATGAAGGATCAGTTAATGAAAAATGAGTGGTGGTTGAAACCTTGACTCACTCCATAAATGGAATGCGTGGAGGGTCTGTCCATGGAGACAGAGCTTTCATCCCAAGGTACCATGGTGGATGAGTTTTCCTGTAGGCCCATGATGAGCTAAATTTGCGTCTGACAGGAGGATACATTCACAGTCTGACAGAAGAAGGTGTAGACGAAAGGCTTTGAATGGAATGGCTAGATAAATCCCCTCGTAGTTGTGGACTAATCTGAGTATAAATAACTCAGTTCATCATCAACTGGTTGAGTCGAACTCCCTACTGTGTAATTTTGATGCCAGAACTGTTCTTTGGTTATGTATCAAATTTGAGACTTTCACATTAATAGAAGTCAACTTATTTCATCTCTTTGTTTAAACTATGCTAAAACACTCGGGCATGGAGGATCCAATCGAGGGTTGTGGTTCTATTGTAATGTAGGTTTGATTACAATAGTGTTGTGACCAGTTTTAGTCATCTTCCTTGTTACCTTATTTTCCCTTAGGATCAAAGGCTCGGTCATGGAGGATCTCTTCGAGTTGTTGTAGTTGCAAGATAATGTAGGTTTGATTATTATGTTGTTGTGACATATTTCAGTGTCTAAAACTTAAGTTCAAGAGTGCTCTTGATCCTGAGTTTTTCTTCACCAAGTTTCTTGAAAGCCGGATGCCCATAGCAGTCTTGTTCACCTCTATCACTAATTCTTCCTTCTACTCACACTTAAACTCAAATCACCGAATGAAGTTAATGAGGACCTCACTTCCCTATGCGTTGCTTGTCCAGTTTCAGTGTTAAAATCATTCTTGTACTGAGTTCCATCCATTTCACTTCTACTCATAAAACCAACATCCACCAAACATTCTGATGGGTACTGGACTTATCCTCTTGCAGTCTGAGGATGACTCTCAGTGATAACATTAATGATTCCGCTTCCAGGGAATGGATTGAAGACATTGCCCTTGGTGAACGACAATGAATAGATCCATTTTTAGATGGTGAACTGAAGCTAGACACATTATTCAAACTGCATCATTCACCTGGTGACACCACTCCATGAAGGAAGAACTTGTTGGAAACTTCACTGATACAGGACAACCATAGCAATGGAAACTATCTTGGCTTAGAGGTAGGCTTTCTATGATTTTTTTAATATAAATAGTTTTCCACATCCAGTGTCGACTATAACTGAATGGGATGATTATCTTCCGAGATTAAAAGGAAGAAAGCATGACCATCCCGGTGAGCACTTATTCAATTTTCATATATGCATGATTGAACATGGTTTTGTTCATGAGGATGTCTTGATCAAGATGTTCAATTTTTTTTTAGAAGATCATGCTTGTGAATGGTGTCAATCTCTTCCTGCTGCTAGTATCCATTCTTTGAAGGATTTTCACGTTGATTTTAATTCATATTACAAGAATATTTACCCGGCTCATCTTATTTTTTATAATTGTTGTAAGGAGTTTGAATTCCACATCTAGTAGACAATAGAGTGTTCCTCATGTGATGAGTCTGGTGAAGATCTGATTGAAAGAGAAAGTGAGGATAGAAGTGAGTATTTTGCAAATATGGATGAAATTGTTTCTCTTTCTATTTCCCTAGAATAAGGTCTTCCAGATATGATTGATGATAGTGTTGATGATTGCATAGCCATAGATGCATTATATTTTTCCCCTGGTGCACCTGTTGTCTCATATTTAAAAGAATAAATAGTTGTAGAGGAGGATTCTTCTCTTTTCCTTCAAGAGGTTTTCCATTATGTATTTTCACCTGTGATTGAAGAGAAGAATAAGGAGATTACTCATTTTTCTTTGCAAGATAAAAGTGTTTTGTGCTCACCTATCTTTGACGAGTATTCAGATGCAAAATAGCAGATCCCTACATCAAATTTGTTGACTTGGGAAGAAGCCAGCCTATGTATGACAACTATGAATCAGATTTCGATGTGGATATGAAGGATTTTCAGGACCATACTATAGATCCTTTTCCTTTATACATTCAGGAAAAGAATTGTGTGTAAATCAACCTTCCTGGGTCCGTAGAAGACATTAAGCAACATGTTAAAGAGAAACAACCATCCATTGAGATTTTTTGCCATCAACTAACATATGTTATCAGAGGAGGCAAAGGAGTAGTGGATCAATAGCCTGCACTAGCCTTTCACTCACCTATGCTTTCCACATACATTCAACCATATGTGAGCAAATGTAAACTAGAGAAGCATTTATGTTACCAACCTAGTAGGTTTTATCATGTATTTTATGACCCTGTGGGATTGTATATAGAGTTGAGTTTTCCATAAGCATTGGAGCCTGCAAACTTTTTCATCTTATCATCATTTGAGGGTATTGTCAGTTTTCCAAAAAATGTTTTCATTCCATTGTCATACTTCCCTTACCTTTTGTGGATCATTTGCAGTGAAAAGAAGAGCTATGTGACCAAATAGTCTGGGTGGCTATGGTGGAATTTTTCTTTCACCTAGCACATTGTAAAAAAAGAAATTAGTATAAGATTGTACATAAATAAGCTCCCTCTGGAGCACATGTGTTTGTTTTCTTTTTGTAAGTAGAATAGTGTATATATCAACCTGTTGTCTTCAGGAAAATGTATTTGAGCTCAAATCCATAACCCAACAACTAAGGCACTGGAACTACACATTCTTGGAAGCACGCAGGGAGCATTCCATCCCCAGTGAAGCCAAATGTTATCACATATATTTTTCAAGGGTCGCAGTAGGTCGTCTAAGTACTTTGTTTGCGCAGGTATCAGCCTTGAGAAAAAAATGCAACATTCAAAAGCAACCAATTTTAGGCTTAAAATACAAGCAACGGTCGGGTTTAATTTTTAATGACGAAGATCCCAAGAATAGTTTAGATCAGTGGCTCTCGGGTGATCGGGAGTTCAAAGTAGCAAAAGGATTAACAACTAAACAGAGGAGATGAAGTCCCAAAGTAAATCTGATCCGTTGAAGGCTGAGGACACATGGAGGCAGATCCCTCCCTTCGGAAGATTTACTTCGGAGGTTTGTAAGAGATATGCATTGAAAAGTACTGAAGAGTCGAAGCCCAAACTCCTGAAATAAATCTCGCTCATCCAAATCAAGAGGACACGCATCACGATATTTGGCACTTCGTAAATTTGACACTTCAGAGATTGTAAGAGCTATGCATTGAAAAGGCCCGAAGCCCGAACTCCCAAAGTAATTGTGAGTCATTGATCTTCGTAGCAGGCAATAGGTTCCATCCAAGAGAGGCACATGGAAAAAAAGTGGGGCTTTCCTAGATCATAGATCGTGATCATATCAACGACTCACGTGTATTCGACATGTCAAAATTACGTGAGGATTAATGTCTAGGAAGAAGCCCTGGAGTTGCAGATCAAACGCCACACGTCCTTCTCCATCGGACGATAAATATTTACTTCAAGAATCTAGACTTTGGGATTTTTATCTCCTCCCCTCTCGATTTCATATGGAGTGTTTTCTCCCAAAGTCCACATATCACTGTCACGTGTCCATCTAAATCTAACGGTGGTAGTTTTCTTCAGGACTACGGGCTTCGGGAGTTTCAACATCTCCACTCCCAATTTCATCTGGAGTGCTTTCTCCCAAAGTCCTCTGATCGTTGTTGTGTGTCCATCCTAATCGATGGTCGTCGTTGACTTCGGAGATCCATCTCTACATGCATACCGCCCCCAAGCTCCGAAGTGCCAAAGTACATGGCAGTCATCAACTCATATATGTGGCACTCTCGTTAGTCATGACATCTGACATCCATCTGGCAATGACAAGTCACACTCAGTCCAGGCACCTTTGGGCATATCATCTGCTTCTTTCCAAGTGACACGTGTCACCTCTCTTTTCATGACATGTTAGCATCGTCATGCCAGGCCACCACATCAAATCATCCTCCGGGAAGTGTTCTTGTTCAATGCCAAAATTATCTCCATGTCCCAACATGGTTAGAATGATCCTAAAGTTGGAAGGTGGATAAAATTTAGTGATGGCACTAAATTTATTAGTTTCACCCAGATTGCAGATCATGATCAGATCATCGTCCATGTCTCATTGTGGGGACATAACATGCTCGAACGATAAAATTCTTGAGTAGTCTCACAATTGAAACCATGGTATGGCGAAAGAGATATGTGGCGGAAGGTGGTGGATTACGGGCTCAAAAGAAGTGTGAATATAAACTGCCTTTGAAGGCCCCACAATCACGTGCTCATTTAGCATAAAATTTGAAAGCAGTGCGTGGCAACCCCATAGGCATTAAGCCTCATCCCGGTCCCAATGAAGGATGAGTTAATGAAAAAGGAGTGGTGGTTGAAACCTCGACTCACTCCATAAATGGAAGGCATGGAGGCTCTGGTCATGGAGACAGATTTTTCAGCCCGAGGTACCATGATGGACAAGTTTTCCTACAGGCCCATGTTGAGTTGAATTTGCATCTGGCAGGAGGATACACACACAGTCTGACAGAAGAAGGTGCAGACGAAAGTCTTTGAATGGAATGACCAGATCACACCCCTCATAGTTGTGGACTAATTTGAGTATAAATAGATTAGTTCAAGATTTTGTTATGGTCGTCAATTAGTTGAGACGAGCTCCCTACTGTGTAATTTTGATTCCAGAACTGTTCTCTAGTTACGTATCAAATTTGAGACTTTCTCATTAATAGAAGTTATCTTATTTTATCTCTTTGTTTAAACTATGATGAAACACTCGGGCATGAAGGATCTAGTCGAGGGTTGTGGTTCTATTGTGATGTAGGTTTGATTATAGTAGTGTCGTGTCTGGTTTTAGTCAGCTTCCTTGTTACCTTATTTCCCCTTATGCTGAAAGTCTCAAGCATGGAGGATCCAGTCCAGTTGTTGTAGTTGCAGGATAATGTAGGTTTGATTATTATGCTGTTGTGACATATTTTAGTGTCTGAAACTTGAGTTCAAGAGTTCTCTTGAGCCTGAGTTTTTCTTCACCAAGTTGCTTGAAATTCAGATTCCCATAACAGTCTTGTTCACCTCTCTCACTAAGTCTTCCTTCTACTCACACTTAAACTCAAATCACTGACTGAAGTTAATAAGGACCTCACTTCCTTGTGCGTTGCTTGTCCAGTTTCAGTGTTAAAATCATTCTTGTGCCGAGTTCTGTCCATTTGACCTCCACTCATAAAACCAACATCCACCAAACATTTTGATGGGTACTGGGCTTATCCTCTTGCAGTCCGAGGATGACTTTCAGTGCTAACAACTTGCAACAACATTCAATTATATTAATTGTCATCCAACATCATTCAAACTGCTACCATCGCTTGAGCTGCGTGCATTCCTCATTTCTTCTTCACTTGTAGGTGATATTGTACTTTGGTTATTTAACCTAACATTTTCATGATCCGTTTTTTTTTTTTATGTTCCACCTCTTCATGTTCTATCTCCAAACATAGAAATAAAGTGTAATAAGTATATATATATAGAAGAAGAAGAATATACACGTTTTCATAAATCAAAATTTTACCTTAGCAATGACTGTTTCATAAAAAATACATGTTCTTTTTAAGCCATGTTGCATGTCGTCTTTCAAAATATCTTTTGTTGGATGCACTCCATACTTTTTTTCCTACATGTTTAATACACCATGACAAAGTATGGTCAATATAATTAATATATAGGTTTCTTGTTGTTCCATTAATTATAAAACAAGGGAAATTAAACAACATAACTACTTACAAATTGCTCATTTAAACCTTGATACTTCAACATATACACACAACCCATACTTAACCCAATGTTTACCAATTATTCAATTGGCTCTTCTTTGTATGTTAGCACCTATTAGAAGACATCCATGGATGAGTGAAAATTAATTATTTAAATATAAATATCATAAAAAAAATGAAATTTAAAATAAGACCGAAAAAATAAGTACTCACAAACTTTGTGATCAACCCTTGTATTCCTTGTCATCTTGTCTTATGTGCTAAATGGGTTTCATTTTTTTTTTTCTACAACAAAACATTTGAAAATTAGTATTTCATGTGATATTTAAATTCAATTAAATAAAATGATTATGAATTATTTAATTTTGTTTAAAACTCAATTTCCCGATGTGTTTGTTATATGAACATCGATGCGCTTTGTTATTGGGGGAGCACATGCGCGGTTTGTTATTGGGGGAGCACTGGTGCAATTTTTTATTGGGGAGATCACTTTTGTGCTTTTTTATTGGGGGAGCACTGATGTTGTTGAGAATAGCATGCACAATGATGTGTTATTCCTATATAGTGCACACCGCAGAAATATTTTTTTAAAAGAAAATTAAAATTGATACCATTTGGGATCAAATGCAATGAGTGATCACATTGTAATAGATACAAAATTCCCCATATACAAGTAAAGAAACCCTATACAATCTATTTCTTAAAAAAAATCTACTTGTGAAATGTAGATAGGAAAATGAAGAGAAACAACTAGAAATCTAGGGCTTCCAATACTGAATGTAACTGTGAAAGCCTCTAATTGTTTTATAACGCACTGAAATTTGTTTGAATCAATCATGGGAAAGATTGAGATGATGAATAGAATAAAATTACATACTTGAAATTTATCCTTTGCAAATTTGTATGTAAATTTGACTCTTCAAAAAAATCTACCCACTCCAAAGACTTTGCTTGTAAATATCTCTTGCACAAACCTCCCCTCTAAATTGTGGTGAAAGAATGAAATAATGATTAATATTTTCATTTATAAACATATATGTTTTGAAAATATAAAATTGCCACTCATTTTTTTGTTGTATATTTCGACGCATTGATTCGGTTTGATAATTTTTTTATTTTATTTTACACTTTAATAGTGCACCCAATAGTAAGATGCACTAGTGTGTTTGTTATATGAGCACTGATGCACTTTGTTATTGGGGGAGCACCGATGTTGTTGACAGGAATATGTGCACGAGTGCACTATTCCTGTACAATCTGCATTGCGAACCATGGAAGCATTTTTTTAAAACAAAACTGACAACAACATGTTTTGGGATCTAATGCAATGAGTGATCGCATTGCAATTGATACCAAATGCCCCATATACAAGTAAAGAAACCCTAAAAATCTATTTCTTAAAAAAAATCTACTTGTGAAATATAGAGAGGAAAACCAAGAGAAACAACTCGGAAGCTAGGACTTCCAATACTGAATGTAACTATGAAACCCTTTTATTTTTCTATAGTGCATTGAAATTTGTTTGAATCAATCAGGGGAAACATTGAGATGATGAATATAATAAAATTACATACCTGCAATTTATCCTCTACAAATTTGTATGTAAATTTGGCTCCAAAAAAATCTACTCACTCCAAAGACTTTTCTTGTAAATCTCTCTTGCACAAATCTCCCCTCTAAATTTTGGAAAAATAATGAAATGATGCTTAGGATTTTCATTTATAAAAACATACATTTTGAAAATATAAAATTCCTACTCTGTTTTTCGTTGTATATTTCAATGCATTGATTCAGTTTGGTATTTTTCTTTATTTTACCCTTTAACGGTGTGCTCAATTGTAAGATGCACTGGTGTGTTTGTTATATGAGCACTGATGCACTTTTATATTGGGGGAGCACTATTGTATTTTTTTTTTATTAGGGAGAGAAATTCATGCTCTTTATTATTGGGGTAGCACCAATGTTGTTGACAGGTACATGTGCACCGATGCACTATTCCTATACAATGTATACCATGAATCACAAAATATTTTTTTAAAAGAAAAATGATAGTGACATGGTTTAGGGTCCAATGCAATGAGTGATCCTATTGCAAGGTATAAAAAATTCCCCATATACAAGTAAATAAACACTATAAAAATATATTTCCTAAAAACAAATTCTACTTGTGAAATATAGAGAGGAAAACCAAAAGAAACAACCAGGAAGCTAGGGCTTCCAATACTAAATGTAACTCTAAAACCATTTTGAATTTTTATAATATACTGAAATTTGTTTGAATCAATCGGGGGAAATATTGAGATGATGAATAGAATAAAATCATATCCCTGGAATTTCTCCTCTGCAAATTTGTATGTAAATTTGTCTCTTCAAAAAAATCCACCCGCTCGAAAGACTTTGCTTGTAAATCTCTCTTGCACAAATCTCCCCTCTAAATTTTGTAAAAAGAATGAAATAACGATTAGGATTTTCATTTATAAACACATACATTTTTAAAATATAAATTTGCACTCATTTTTTCATTGTATATTTCGGCTCATTGATTCGGTTTGGTAATTTTTATTTTATTTTACCCTTTAAAGGTGCACCCGATAGTAAGATGCACCGGTGCATTTTTTATATGAGCACTAGTGGACTTTGTTACTGTGGGAGTACCAATGCACTTTGTTATTGTGGAGAGCACTAGTGCACTTTGTTATTGAGGGAGCATCGGTGCACTTTGTTATTGGGGAGCACCGACAATATTTTAGTATTTTATATTAATAACAAATATCAATGTACTTTATTTGTTAAGCACTGGGGAATTATGTTTTGGAGTACCGATGCACTTTGTTATTGGGGGAGCACCAATGCACATATTTTTTTGGGGGACCACTAGTGCATTTTTTTATTAGGGGAGAATTGGTGCACTTTTTTATTGGGGATTAACGACAATATTTTAGTATTTTATGTTAATAGCGGTTATCAGTGTTCTTTATTTGCTAAGCATTGAGGAATTATGTTTTTTACGAGCACCAGTGTGCATGAATGACTTAGGAGCACCATTGCACATGTTAGACGTAGTGCAGCGGTGTGCATGATTGAATTAGGTGTATCAATGTTAAAACCTCCACAAAAACCTCCACATGCCTACCTTCACTAAACACCTACATTATAAAAGTATAAGGGATAAATTTTTCGAGGGGGTCTGTAAAAACCTCTGCTAGAAGGTGCTCTTCTTGTAGTGCCCACTGATACCTTTGACTCACATTATTCCCAATCACCCACCATCCTTATGGATGTTTTCTGTTGCTTCCATATTATCCTTGCATTTATGCTCTGAACAAGGGAAGGTTTGAGTCCACCTCTCTTTGTGTTTCATTCGTTCCTCTTTTTATGTATATGTATATTCGTTTTTTTTTTTTTTTCTTTTTCCATTATTTCTCTAAGTCCTAGGTTTTATATTTTTATGTTATTGTTCTTATTTAATTTCATTTAGTTTCATTTAGTTTTTGACTCTATTTTTTTTTCATTTTTCCCCTTACCCATTGGTCTACAACCTAATATTTCATTAGACTTCTTCTCATTGGTATTCACCTTCACTTCATAGTAAATTCTCATTGGGAATTGCCATCAAGACAACCTCCCTATTTTTATGAGAATCCCCTCCTTTCGAATACTTTTAGAAAATATATAAATATTTTATTAATGTCTCAAGGCTTAGCCATCAAGATCGGGACTCAAGCTTGACCATTGAAAATATCCATCGGGAAGCCCCCATCGTAGTTACTATCCCATCAAATTCAACTCTTACCTTCACCTTCCAACCATGGGACCCCGATAAGCCATTGAAGTGGTATTATTTTAATATTATTCAAATCCCCCATCAGAAAGTTGTGTCATCGGAGTGAGATATGTCGTCAGAGTGATAGTCCATCAGAATGTTATCCATCTGGATGAGTAGCTATCAAAGTATTGAGTTACCATCATAGGGATATCCCATCGGGAAGATATGCAATCAAAGTGAGCTACCATCAGAGCATACGTGCATATGAGCATTTACCATCCCGACCAACCTTAAGTCCAATAGGATTTGTATTGACTTTTTAATTTTTTACTTAGACTTTGGGTTACATTTTAATTTTGGATATTTTTATTGATTCTTTATTTTCATGTGGGTGGGGGAAGTAATTTTAATATTTTTATTTTTCATTATTAAATTTTATTTTACATAGATTGGGGAAGTAATTTTATTACTTTTATTTATTAATTTTGATTTTACTTTGATTCATTTAGTTAATTTAATTATTTTCCTATTTTGTTAATTTAATTATTTTCTTATTTTCACTAGGATTATTGGCCAAAATTACAACATGAGCCCTACGTCCTATGTCTCCTCTAGGTTCTTACATAAATACAATAAGAGGGATAAAAACCATATTAACCATTTAGTATTGAATTACCACATGCATGTGGTACAATGATTTTTAGGTTGAAGATCGACGACCTAGATTCACCCACAAGAAGATCAAGGGTTGTTGAGCACCAAAATTCAAATGGACATATCTTGAGTTACATGTGTCAGGATCGATCCTAGGATACCTAGTTGGAAATATATATATATATAGCCATAGAATGCATTAGGAGAGGACTTAGGACCAAAAAAATGATGAAAATCCCAGAAAACGTGAAAAATATAAGATCACGAATTTAATTAAAAAATCATTGTGAAAACTTTAGATGACTATATCTAGTGTTATAATAAATGAAATCAGGTTCGAGATAGATCATTGGAAAGATAACTGAGAGACGAATATTATGGCACAAAAAATGTTAACTGATCAATGATGATAATTCCCAGAAAGTGTATAAAATATAAGAGGCCCGAATTTATTCAGAAAATGGGTTGTGCATGTTCAGGCAGTCATATCTGAATATACAATATTTGAAATCAGACTTGAAAGAACACGTTGAAAGGATAAGACAAAGAATGATAATATGAGATGATCTTAATCACTAGGCTGACACCAAAAACACCCAGAATAACTAGAAGAAAAAAAGAGGACACCAATGAACAAAGTTAATGATATTTTCAAAAAACATCACTCATGAACAACAAATAAAACAAAAATAATTACTCTACAGTCTCTTCAACTTCTATTTAAAATGCATCTCTATTAATTTACAAAAATGTAAGAGAGATTTAAAATTTAAAATGATAAAATAAATGGAAATGAAATGAAAAGTCACAAGAACTGAGGAGTCTCTCTTGTATTATAAAAGAAAACTCGTTGAATGTAATAAGGGCCTTTTTCCCATTATGTAGATTGTCGATACTCTTAATACTAGATATATGAAGAGAAAAAGCTATTTTTTAAGTCATAACTATTAGAAAGTGCGTTTGGGACTACTCCACTAATGTGTTTGTCATTTGAGTTTTTCAGAGTGTTGATCATATGAACTATTTTTGTGCTTGGTTTTTATAATGCTTATGTTGTTGTGATTTCTAATGAGTACAAGGATGATGTTACAGGTCTTCTTTGCAACTATTTAAGATGATATTTGAAAGATTATTATTTTGATATATTCTTGACTGCCATGAACTATTTCTACTGTGAAAAATATCATTTTAAGTTGTACTCATCTTTTAGTTTTTCTCCTACATAGGATAGGTTAGAAGTAGTTGTAGATTAGTTTTTTTTTTTTTAGAGTAGGTTTAAAATTAATTAGAATTATTTGGGGTACAATTCATTGTATTTCCCATTTTTCTTATTTTAATTCTTTGTGGAAACCAAGCCCACATACTAGTTGGAAATGCTACACCAAACTAGAGTAGGTCTAATTGGGACCTGCCATTAGGCATTCTCCCTTACCTGCTTGAAAGACCATTTTGACCTGTCAATAGGA
Organism: Picea mariana; assembly: GCA_032191745.1. Taxonomy (NCBI): domain Eukaryota; kingdom Viridiplantae; phylum Streptophyta; class Pinopsida; order Pinales; family Pinaceae; genus Picea; species Picea mariana. Next base: position 88,217 of record JASDQU010738319.1, read on the forward strand.
ACATCATAAGAAAATCAAAATGACAACAATAAAACTTCATATAGATCGATGAAACAATTACAACAAAAGGACGCTAAGTAGCCAAAAGCATACTATAGGAAGAAGGACCTCTCTTCATGACAAATAATGGTTTACATAACCAATAAAACATTCCTCATGATGTAAAGAAGATATCCATGAAATATAAACAAAATAAAATCAAAATGACATTAGTAGAACTTCATAAACATAGATGAACTATCATAACACCAATTCTAAGCAACATCAATAACATAACTAGCATAAGCTTCCTCTTATTGCTAAGAAAATCAATGATTCTATGCATGGAAAGCCCAAAAACAAGTGTCGATATTTGCAAAGGGAAAATATAGTAGATGTATACATAAACAAACAAGAGACCTATAGAAATCAAGAAAATCTATAGGACTTGTTCTTGCATTCACAAAACACCAACACCATGAATATCAACCTCTTTTTTTTGAATCTGTAGTCAATTCAAGTAAAACTATGAAACTATTTGTAGATGCAAGAAGGTGAAAATCTTTAATTTGTGCACCACCAATCAACTACAACATTTCATGATGCTGATCTATTTCTCCACATGATCTAAACTAGAAATAAACAAATTATAGACAAATCAATAGACTCTTCATCTCATCTCAAACAAGCAATCAATCAACATTTATATTTTCTAGTATCAATAAACTAGAACATTTCATGATGTAATTTATTTATCTATGTAGAATAAAGTAGAAGGCATTGAATTCTAGACAAAGGAAGGATACTCTTCATCTTAGAAATAAAATACCACCAAAACAAAATCCGAATGAAAAAAATAAAAATTCATATAGATAGATGAACCAAGGCCAATGCAATGACTCTAACCAACATCCATACTGAAGGAAGGAGTGTCTTTCTTCATGAAAAATAATGGTAAACATATCCAATAAAATATTCCTCTTAATCGAAAGAAAATCAATTCTCAACATCGTTAACATTACCAATAGAATATTCCTCTTATTGAAAATAAAATGAATACTTCTATTCATGAGCAAGTTGAAAACAAGAGTATATATTTGTAAAGGAAAAATCTAGTAGATGTACATGCAAACAAATAATAGACCTATGGAGAGAAAGAGAAGCTACAAGCCTTATTATTGTGTTTGCAAAACACCAAACCAATGGATTTGAAACCATTTTTTTTCAAAGCTATAGTCAATATAGGGAAAATAAAGAACACATTTGTAGAGGTAAGAATGCATCATCATTTAAATCGTGCCACCATCAATCAACTACAACATTTCATGATGCCAATATATTTATATGTGAAAGCTAAAATAGAACCATCGAATTATGAACAAAGAAATGAGACACTGTAATGCCCCTTTCATGTGATATTTACCATAGGGGACTTAATATCTTAGTTGTTCCCCCTAGGTTATAGTATCATTGGAAAAAAAAGGGACTAAGAGGGTAAACAAGGGGTCACCAAATAGTTAAAGTTAATTTAAATGGGTGACAGGGATCAAGGAGAAAAAGGTAAAGTGGATTTATGAATTAACTGGAGAAAAGAACCTTAGAAAGCCTAAATAATAATTTAAGTGAGAATTAGAAGATGGGATAAAATGGAATGAGGGCGAATCACTCATTAATTCTTGACCATTTTTTCATTTGCATCTTTGAGCTCTATAACTTGAGTGTTTTGAGGGTTTCGAGTGAACAAACCCTGGAGATCAGCAAGGAGGTGAAAGATTCCTTTGTTCCTAATCCAAACTTGGAAAAGGTGGTGAAAGATTCCACCCTAACCATTATATCCAATTTAGATCAATTTCAACAGTGAATTGTGGAGCAAGGGCACATCCTTGAGGGTTTTTGCAGGATTGGGGCGCATTGTCAAAGAAGAAGAAATTTGATTTGGCTAGAGGAAATTAGATCTAGGAAATATCTTATTACACGAGGGTTTGAAATCCCTAGAGAAAATTTTATCGTCATTCTTTTAGGGTTTATCACTCCCTATATATTTATTCTCAGAGTTGGGTGAAATTTTTGAAGGAGGGTAGACTTGGCCATAGAGGTTCATAGTTTTGGGGGTCAGATCTACAACTACAACTAAGTAAAGTCAACATAGGTTATATCCATCTCATATCATTTAGGAATACATCATTATTTCATTGTTTGGAGGGCATATCTAGTAAGGCTGAAATTCCAAGAGCGTTACCAACTAGAGAGGGGTGCAATTCAACCAGAACACTCTTGCAGAAATCAGAAGGGAAAGAAATTGGTCTTCTAAGATCTTGCATGCAACTGTTAGAGGTTCAGGAGAGATCATATATCTATTTTTTATTGTATCTTAGAGCTATTCTCCGCCACAATCATTATTCTTCCATATATATTCCATATATGTTCATCTCTTGTACCGAGGTCAGCTTATATATTAAATAAAATGCAGATATGAAGTTTTGTGTCTATTCTATTATGTTATTCCTATTATGTCTTGTTATTTATCCATTATTTCTTTATACATATAATTTTCTTCTTGCCTTAAACTGTAAATCCATCCCTAGCGCAACTCAAGAAAGAAAACATGTAAACTGTTTGACAAAATAACACAACCAAAAAAACAAAATTTCAAAGATTTCCAGTAAGGTCCACTTGGGAATCTTACAGACTCTTCATCTTAGAAACCAAAGGCTAGAGGAAGAAAATTAAATGACATCAGTAAAAAATAATATAGATATGATAATCAAGGCCCACATAGGGATTTTGAGTAGCATCATCATTAGAGAAAGCAAAATCTTCCTCCAACTAACAAGAAAATCAATAGTTTTGTGTATCGACAACTTATATATATATATATATATATATATATATATATATATATATATATATATATA
>JASDQU010738319.1:91239-101756 GCA_032191745.1 Picea mariana
CTCTAATAACCAATAGTTTGAAAAGTAAGCATACTAGAGCAAGCTTAGCCTCACTTCATGCCACACAATTATTAACATAACCAACACAAGATTCCTCTTATAAACAAGGAAATCGATAGTTGTATGTATGAACAAATAAAAAAAATGAGTGTGTACATTTGCAAAGTAAAAAAATAGAAAGCGTATATATAGACAAACACTAGACCTTTAAAAAGTGGCATAAGTTATAGGACTTGTTCTTGCATTCATGAAAAATAATCCCTTCGATATTGTACTCCCAACATTAAGAATCAATGAACTTGATATTTTATTCTCAAAGGACTATGTCTTTACATGATTAAAATGAACATAGGTCTTCAAGAATAATTGAGTGTGCAAAATAAAACAAGTGCTGCATGGTAGTGTAGTCCCTGCCAGACTAGAAGGGGAGTAAATGTGTGGGCTGCAAGTTGCAGTGCATGTGGTATTCATGCAGACTTTAGTATTCCTGAATTAGTTTGATTTGGAATTTATCAAAAATTATTAATGTGTGGTACATGAAGGAAGGTTCTAGGATCTTAGTTTGATAGTATATGAAATATTTAATACACAACCAATGTAACCCAACAATTACGGAGTGGTGGGTCGACGAACTTGCGGGTTCACATTTCTCATTTTTTATGGCTAGCCTGTCCCGTGAAATACATTTTGCACCCAACACTTCCGCCATATACATTTTGCAGCTAAGAATTCTGTCATATACATGAGATAGTAATTTATACAAAGCTATAACATTGTAGCAAGATTTATAGTAATTTGTATAATGCTATAAAACTTGATACATTTTGCAGGGAACAATTACGGAGTTGTAGGTTGGCGGAGTCGCGGGTTCACACTTTTCATGTCCAGCATGTTATGAGAGATACATTTTGGACTGAAGACTTCCGTCATATACATTTAAACCGAACAATTCCGTCATATACATGAGACTGAGCAATTTATAGAATAGTATAACATTGTATGGAGATTTATAGTAATTTATATAATGCTATAACATGTTTTACTTAATGAATAGTATAAACAATTATGTAAATTTCATTCAATATTTTTTTTGTTTATAAGTAAGATTGTATAAAATTATGTGAAAATGAAGGACTACAGAGAATTTCCATTGTTTCAAGTTGTAAATAGTGAGCTGCCCCGAGGGGAAACCAACTCATCTAGCTGAAGTGCTTCATAACTGAATACTAGACTGTTACTGACGCAAAAACAATTCAAAAGTATGGTCCATAAGGGTGTCTATTACAACTATCGAAAGTGTAGAGAGAATAACTATAATAACCATGGACAAATGCATGAAAGGTCGCCATGCACATGACAAAACAATAAACAAAAATAATATAAAAATCACCGGTAGGGCCTATAGTGCAGCAACGCGGGCATGCAGAAGGCAGCGAATGTCGTCTCCCCAGGAGGAGACAACTCCTCCTCGAGTGGTGTTCGGTCTAGTTGCATGGTGTCCTCCATTTGTGATGGCACGTTCTCTTCCTTCTAGACCTCCTCCAGGCATGATGGAAGTCTCTGTTAGTCAGGGTCTGCCTGTGCGTGGACCAAAGTTTCCAGTGCCAACACTGGTGCCGAGGTAGATGATGGTTAGGTTGTTTCTGCTTGGGCTGCCTCTGTTGGGAGGTGATGACCACCATGTAACGCGGAGAGAAACTGTAGGAGTTGAGAGGATTTGTCGTCCAGGGTCTCGAGGTGGAACTGGAGGTCGTCCATGTCTCGATGCAAGTCTAATACCAGGATCTGCACCAATGCAAGGGCTATTTTCCACTCTCATTCAGGGTCAACGTTGAAATCGCCTCGAGATTGGGGTTGTTGTCATGAATTTTGACTAGCTTCTGGACCATCGATCTGAAATTGGGTGTGGTGAGCCTGGTCCTCAAGCGACTGGGTGGCCAGAGAATTGAGAGGAGCGAAAGGGCCTGGATGTGAAACATATGCCGAATTGCCTAAAGGTCTTGGGTTGTAGTCCAGTGATGCCCCCGAGCAGTCCAGCCCCTCCATTTTGTTGGCAATAGACGTAGGAAAGGGTGGGAGAGAAGTAATAATTTGATTCAACTGCGCTAGGGAGGAGGACGAGGTGCTGAAGAGGAGGAGGATAACAAGGAGGGAGCAGGCGGGGGATGGAGGACTAGGAGGGGTTGGTTTGGCTAGAAGGGTGGCCCGTGTTTCAACTTCCCTCGTAGTCAAGGCATCTTCAGGACAGCGGGAGAGAGAAAATGCACCAGGAACAGAGAAGGAGAGGATAAAAGAAGAGAAATGAAAGGGTGGGCAGGAGGTCGAGGTATGAGAAGAAAAACCAGGAAAGAATGAGTCATCTGGAGCCATTGGAGCAATTGAAATAGGCCTAGGAGCTGGTGAGGTTACATAAATGGCCGCACACGTAGAGTAAAGGTCCAACGAGGGTGTTGGTCCATCGAAGGGATGCGAAGGCAGAGCAGGGCGCACTAAGAGTAATGGTGATCTACCTCGAGCGAGCTGAATTTAAAGTCATGAGGCAGGTGGGAGGGAGTACCACGCAGTCGTCACATGGCCGGTGCTATGGAGGATCGCTCTTGGATGCTCCGCTCAACGCGTGTGGTCAACTACGACCCCATCCGTGAGAAAAGGAATAAATGCAATGGAGTATAGAGACGTGGGAAGGAAGTTATAGTACATGAGTACGTGGGAAAAAACATGAAAAAAGTAGTGGTGATATATGTTACATAGGTTTGTTCACAAAAAACAGGAAAAAACATGGCATTCCTGACTTAGTTTTCTTTAAAAGAAGATCATGGACACAATAGAAATTGAAATTACATATGTTTTACATATGGTCTTGGAAAAAAAACAAAAAAAAATAGTAGTAACATATGCTACATAGGTTCATGGAGAGGAGCACAAAAAAAACTAGCATTCCTGAAATAGGTTTTCTTAAAAGAAGGGTTCCTGGACACAAGAGCTTCAAATTTATAAAATTAAAGGTTCCTAGACAACATAAATTATACATACTAAAGATGCAATTTTAGAAAGCATATATTTACTTTTATACATAAAAAATATGTACTTTTATAGAGTACGTGGATGACATTATATGGAGCATGCACGGAGCCCTGAATTCATACTTAGCTAGTTTTTTGCATTGTGGGCTCTTAGGCTGAAAACTGAGCCTTTGCTGTTCCATGGCCTACAAAGAATACCCAGAGTTCCACTATATACAAATTGACAAGAAGAGTTGGGGCTATTTGAATTGTAAAACATACTAGTAATGTCTGTTACATAGGTTTGTTGACAAAAAACACAAAAAAAATTAGCATTCCTGACTTGGTTTTCTTTAAAAGAAGGGATCGTGGACACTAGAAACTGAAATTTATGAAATGAAAGGTTCCTGGACAACATAATTTATACATACACAATGTAATTTTACAAAGCGGAGCCCTCATTCCATACTTAGCCGATTTTTGGATGGCGGGTTCTCGGGATGTCATGCTAAAAATTGGGCTTTTGTTCTTTCATGCCCTTCAAAAAGCACCAATACTTCCATGATATACAAACTAACAATTAGACTCCCAGACTATTAGAATTTTAAGGGCATCGTGTCCAACAAATTTAGCATTGGGCCTCTGCTATTCCATGGCCTACAAAGAATACCCAGAGTTTCGCGATATACAAATTGACTACCATAGATCGGACTATTTGAATTGTAAAAATTAGTGGCAATGTCTGTTACATAGGTTTGTTGATAGAAAACACAAACAAATTTAGCGTTCCCGACTTAGTTTTCTTTAAAACAAGGGAACATGGACATAATAGAAATTGAAATTTATGAAATGAAAGGTTCCTGGACAGAATAATTTATACATAGAGAATATGTAGTTTTACAAAGCAGAGTCGTCATTCCATACTTAGCCAGTTTTGGATGGCGGGTTCTCAGGATGTCGGGTTGGAAATTGGGCTTCTGTTTTTCCGTGCCCTACAAAATTCACCAATAGTTCCGCGATATACAAACTGACAATTGGACTCCCGGACTATTAGAATTTTAAGACATCGTGTCCAACAAATTTAGCATTGGGCCTCTCCTGTTCCGTGGCCTACAAAGAATACCCAGAGTTCTGCGATATACAAATTGACTAGCGGAGATCAGACTATTTGAATTGTAAAAATCAGTGGCAATGTCTGTTACATAGGTTTTTTGACAGAAAACACAATTTTTTTTTAGCATTACTGACTTAGTTTTCTTTAAAACAAGGGATCATGGACATAAAAGAAATTGAAATTTATGAAATGAAAGGTTCCTAGACAGAATAATTTATACATACATAACATGTAGTTTTATACAGAATAATTTATACATATAGATTTCCGCGATATACAAATTGAGAAGCGGGGTTGGGGCTATTTGAATTGTAAACATACTAATAATGTTTTTTACATAGGCCTGTTGACAAAAAACACAAAAAAAATTAGCATTCCTGACTTTGTTTTCTTTAAAAGAAGGGATCGTGGACAGTAGAAACTGAAATTTATGAAATGAAAAGGTTCCTGGACATCATAATTTATACATACAAAATGTAATTTTAAAAAGCGAAGCCTTCATTCCATACTTAGCCAATTTTTGGATGGCGGGTTCTCAGGATGTCAGGCTGAAAATTGGGCTTATGTTCTTTCGTTCCCTACAAAAAGCACTGATAGTTCCGCTATATACAAACTGACAATTGGACTCCCAGACTATTAGAATTTTAAGGGCATCGTGTCCAAAAAATTTATTATTGGGCCTCTGCTGTTCTGTGGCCTACAAAGAATACCCAGAGTTCCATGATATACAAATTGACTAGTGGAGATTAGACTATTTGAATTGTAAAAATTAGTGGCAATGTCTGTTACATAGGTTTCTTGACAGAAAACGCAAACAAAATTTAGCGTTCCTAACTTAGTTTTCTTTAAAACAAGGGATCATGGACATAATAGAAATTAAAATTTATGAAATGAAAGGTTCTTGGACAGAATAATTTATACATAGAGAATATGTAGTTTTACAAAGCGGAGACATCATTCCATACTTAGCCAGTTTTGGATGGCGGGTTCTCGAGATGTCGTGATGGAAATTGGGCTTCTGTTCTTTCGTGCCTACAAAAAGCACCAATAGTTCTGTGATATACAAATTGACAATCCGACTTGCAGAGTATTAGAATTTTAAGGGCATCTTGTCCAAAAAGTTAACCATTGCCGAAATAGTATTCTTTACATATGTTTTACATACGGTCGTGGAAAAAACACAAAAAAATAGTAGTAACGTATGTTACATAGGTTTGTGGAGAAGAGCACAAAAAAACCTAGCATTGTTGAAATAGCTTTTCTTAATACAAGGGTTCCTGGACACAAGAAATTGAAATTTATGAAAGTAAAGGTTCATGGACAGCATAAATTATACATACGAAAGATGCAATTTTATAAAGAAGATATTTACTTTCATAGATACGAAATATGCACTTTATAGAGTATGGTGATGACATTTTATAGAGCATGCACAGAGCCCTGGATTCATAGTTAGCCAGTTTTTTGCATCGCGGGTTCTCGGACCGTTGCGCTGAAAAATGGGCATGTGTTGTTCCGTGGTCTACAAAGAATACCCAGAGTTCCGTGATATAACAATTAACAAGTGGAGTTCAGACTAGTTCAATTGTAAAAAATAGTGGTAATGTCTGCTACATAGGTTTGTTGAGAAAAAAACACAATTTTTTTTTACCATTCCTGACTTAGTTTTTTTTAAAAGAAGGGATCGTCGACACAATAGAAATTGAAATTTATGAAATGAAAGGTTCCTCGCACAACATAGTTTATAGATACAAAATATGTAATTTTACAAAGCGGATCCCTCATTCCATACTTAGCCAGTTTTTGGATGCTTCTTAAAACAAGGGTTCCTGGACAAAAGAAATTGAAATTTATGAAATTAAAGGTTCCTGCACAACATAAATTATAAATACGAAAGATGCAATTTTATAAAGCAGATTTTTACTTTCATAGATACGAAATATGTACTTTTATAGAGTATGGGGATGACTTTTTATAGAGCATGCACAGAGCCCTGGATTCATACTTAGCCATTTTTTTGCATCGCGGGCTCTTGGGCTGAAAAATGGGCCTGTGTTGTCCCGTGGTCTACAAAGAATATCTAGAGTTCTGTGATATACAAATTGACAAGCGAAATATTTAATTTTAGAAAGCGGAGCGCTTATTCCATACTTAGCCAGTTTTTGGATGGTGGGTTCTCGGGATGTCGAGATAAAAATTGGGCTTATGTTCTTCCCTGTCCTACAAAAAGAACCAATAGTTTTCGCGATATACAAACTAACAATTAGAATTGCAGACTATTATAATTTTAAGGGCATCATGTCCAAAAAAATATAGCATTCCCGAAATAGTATTTTTTACATATGTTTTACATATGCTCATGGACAAAAAACACAAAAAAAATAGTAGTAATGTCTGTAACATAGGTTTGTGGAGAAGAGCACAAAAAAACTAGCATTCCCGAAATAGATTTTCTTAAAACAAGGGTTCCTGTACACAAGAAATTGAAATTTATGAAATTAAAGGTTCCTGGACAGCATAAACTATACATAGCAAAGATGCAATTTTATAAAGAAGATATTTACTTTTGTACTTATGAAATATGTACTTTTATAGACTATGGGGATTACATTTTATAGAGCATGCATGGAGCCCTGAATTCATAGCTAGCTAGGTTTTTTGGCATCGCAGGTTCTCAGGCTGGCAGGCTGAAAAATGGGCCTCTGTTGTTTCGTGACCTACAAAGAATACCCAGAGTTATGCGATATACAAATTGACAAGCGCAGTTTAGACTAATTCAATTGTAACAACCTCTGTGGCAAGCAGTAAGCAGGACAACTGGTAAAGATAAAATAGTGAACACAATTTTATGACATTTATGTAGAAAAAATAATAAAATGTCTTACATATTTTTGTACATTTAAAGAAACACACACACACATATATATACGTGAAATATGATATGTGAAATTTGAGTGAGTGATTTACCGCATATGTAATTTTGAAAATGACCAGGCAGGGAAAAGTATGCATAATTTATACATACAAAATATGTAATTTTACAAAGTAGATATTTATATTTATACATACGAAATATGTACTTTTATACAGTATGGGGATGAGATGTTAAAGAGCATGGACGGAGCCTTCATAGCATAATTTGCTAGTTTTTGGATAGCGGGTTCTCGGCATGGGGGGCTGAAAATTGGGCTTTTTTGTTGTTCCTTGTCCTACAAAAAAGCACTGATAGTTCTGTGATATACAAATTGACAATCGGATTTGGGCACAATTTCAATTTTAAGGGGATCGTGTCAAAAAAATTTAGCATTACCATACTTTTTTTACATGGGGTCGCGGACAAGAAAGAACAAAAAAAATAGCAGTGATGCATGTTACATAGTTTAGTGGAGAAAAGCACAAGAAAAAACAACATTGTCGAAATAGATTTCCTTAAAACAAGGGCTCCTGGAGAGAAGAAATTGAAATTTATAAAGTTAAAGGTCCCTAGAGACCATAATTTATACATACAAAAGATGTAATTTTAAAAAGCAGATATTTACTTTTATACATACGAAATATGTATTTTTATAAACAATGGGTATGAGATTTGATAGAGCATGGACGGAGCCCTAAATCCATAGTTATTCAGTTGTTGGATTGCGGGTTCAGAAGATGGCGGTCTGAAAAATGGGCCTTTGTTGTTCCGTGGCCTACAAAGAACACCTAGAGTTCGGTGATATACAAATTCACAACCGAAGTTTGGACTATTTGAATTGTAAGGGATTTTGTCAGAAACATTCTAAAGGACAGGTGGCATCAGAAAGGAAGATAATTGAAAAAAAATAAACAAAATGTCTTCACATTCAACATAACTGAAGAGAAAATGGTAGCAACACATAAATATATGAGAAGACAAAAGAATAGTTTTATTTCGAAAATATGGAAAAAAGAAGACTTTGTTACATATTCCTGGAAATTTAAATGCGTTTTTCACATAGACTGGGATTGGGGCTTGAATGTAGTATCTCCCATTGGACTATTTTATGATAACTTAATCATTCTGTGATATCAGTGGCACCTACATCTCCATAGAAAAGTGTTGGAAATTTCATTTCCTTAAAAAAATTTTTCTTGAATTCCATGCATCAATGTCTCAACATGTGTTTCATTCTCTGATTCATCACTTGTATCAAATTCAATAGGATTTTCGAAAGTGTCTGCAGAGTTGCTATTCTCTTCTGTAAGAACACCGTTCTAGTTGTCATTTATGCAAATGTTCTGTGCTTTGTACAGGGCCCTCGAACATAATTCATTTAATGCTTTCATAACAACATGCACATGCACTTTGCCTGTCTGATATGCATTTTTGTATCGCAAGCGTCTTTGCAGAGGCATGACAATTGTCAGTGTATTGTTAATGAATTGTGGCAAGAGTCTATGTACAACATCTACTTGAACAAGCACATTAATAATTGATCCTGTTAAGCCCATCTGGAGTCGTTTATAGCCCTAAGGCCTGATTCTAGTAAATGCAATTCGGAGAGAGCCAACTCTCTTCTCAAGTTCCGTAAGTGCACTTACATATGGTAGTGGTGCATTACATCTTATTTGGCCAAGCGTTGGGAGCTGTGGCAGTTTTCCATGTTGAGGGGACTGTTTGCATGGAAGACAAAATTTTCTACTGGAAAATGTTTTATCATGTCCTATCAACTAGAAGTATTCTGCTTACAAAGCAACCGTGAAATACTTGTTGTTTTTTGAGAAATTTAGTTGCTCACAAATTGCACATGCAATGGAAGGAGTATCTTTAATTTCTTTCATGTACATTTGTGTTGCATTTTTTTTTTGCAGGGAAGTATGGGTGGAAACTATTTCCTAGTTTTCATTGCCAATAGTCCATGGTGTTGTTGCTAGTGCACGAAATGTGGCGGTTGCATGACCATTTTGGGATATGTGAGCGCACATGTTTTTGTTCTTTTCTGCACGGACAAGTTTCTTTAGATTCTCATATGTGGCTTTCTCTCTAATAGGAAGCGTGGCAATGTATTTCTTTCTCTCGCACATGAACTTTTTCAAGTTGTGGTAACTTAGTCTATGTTTCTTGCCCAAGGGCACGATGAGGTGATGGAAATTGCGATGAATTTCGCTCTGACCCAGGTGCTGATAACGTAGCCTACGTTTTTTGTTCAAGGCCTGTGTGGCCTCATCACAACTGCGACGAATTTGATGCATAGTTTTTTTCAAGTTCTGATAACTTACTCTAGGTTTTTTGTTTAAGCCCTGTATGGGATCATCACAACTATAATAAATTTCACGCATCGTTTTTTGGTTCAAGCCCTCTATGGCCATATCGGACCCGACAAGAGTTTCATTCTCACTAAAAAGCATTCCGCATGTATGCAGATTCGATGTGGTTTGGGTGGCATGAACATCCAACCCTGAACCACAGATATGTCGAAGCAAATGTTCATAATGGATATGTGTTGTATTTGTTTTCAACAAGAGGATGTCAAATGTTCGATCGTAATTTGAATCAGTAAACCAAGAATGGACAGTGCCATCTGGAAACGCCAACCAAACCTAGAAATTTACTCTGAATATCATAGACAACCATTGGAAACAGAAACTGCAACCCTCAACATTCCCTTTTTCATATGGAAGCACCATGTTTACAAGGTATTTTTGCCAACTTCCAACTGCCAGCATATTTTCCAGGAGATATGGAAAAAGGTGCTGATGCAAGCACCTAAAAGCCTGTTGGCTGTCGCCTACAATTGCATTGCAAAATGACTGCACAGTGTAGAGCCACAACAACGACACATCAAACTCCGCTGCTACCAAACAACAAATTGCATTAAACAGACTATCTCCACAGTTAGACACAACATTTGTTGCCACCTATAAACCATGGCTATCTATGCGATGCATAATCTGTTCCCATTGCGATTCAAGATCTTTTCAAGACAAGGACAAGTAAATATGAGCTACTTCAACATTGCACATGGGCATGTTCCTGTACAGGAGTGGTTCATAATGACCACTGAGACCATTGACATCATGGAACAAGATGTAATATGGATTTCCAGAGGCACCTTTGTTGAATAGTAGATATCTTCTTTTTCTTGTCAATGACCATATTCCAACCGATAGATTGAGCCAGCTAGATAGCCACCATACACAAAATGTGTCTCCCCAGAGTCCTCTTTCATGTGCAGGCACAACTGCAGATGCAAAAAACCGCATCTTTGAAAAATACGTAGCGACATCATGTATTCTGTGAAACTGTCGAAGAAAATCAGATTCTAGTTCGTATTCATAGGAGTTCAATGCTTCCGCGTCGCCATTTTTGAAACAGGCCAATAAATAATCTATCAATCCATTGCACAACTTGGTCGATGAATACCCAAAATGCAATAGAACCC
>JASDQU010738319.1:101916-115273 GCA_032191745.1 Picea mariana
CTCTAATTTTGAAGGTGTTTGTTAGATACTTTCAGTTTGTCTGAAAACAGAGAAAAGGGTGAAAAAAAAATAGCACCCCCGAAAAAAAGGAAAGCAAAATAGGAAAACCACAAGCCCAAAACTAGGCACAAAACAGAAGAAAGAACGCAAATAAATAACACCATAAATTTACTGGGTAGAAACACAACAGGTGGGCGCATTTTTCTGACCCACAGAAAAAAAATCTTTCCCTGCGTCTACAACTATTTTCCGAGAACCCCTTTGCATTGCAATTTTCCAAACAGTTATGAACGTCACTACCAGCATATGAAGACACATGGTTTCCAGGAACATAAATTAAGAGCACAGACAAGGATCATCTGAAACTGTAGCTGCAGGACCTCATCTTTGAAAAGTTGAATCAAACAAGAACAACAATCCTAGAATGAACCAGTGAAGAAGCATCGACCACTGGAGCAGCGATGCCGACCATAAAAAAATAGAACAAAATTGTATCCCAAGGAATTTGCACAATAAACATTCAAACTGTCAGGTAAACACTTAAGACTGCTAGAACCACCCAAGGGCCTAACCCTATACAAACATTCAAGAAAAAATGCAGCGTGGAAGATCTGTTCTCTTGAAACCCACAAGAATAAAACAAAAAACAGACATACTAATATGGTAGACAATTTATTTTAGCTAGCAGGAATTGCTAAAGGAAACATTCGAACTAATGCTAGCATTAATCCACCTTCGACCATTGCGTAACAAAATATATGATTCTAAAATACCATATACGATGAAATACTTTGGATATGCCAAGATATATAACATTGGGAATAGCAAAGCCATGAAAAATACCTCCAACCTGTTGTCCAATCATATCTTTACAAAGATGGTACTTTTTATTATATAAAAATCAACAGAAGATGTCCAACTACCATCAAAAAAATTGAACGAAACTGTATTCTAACGCACTTTGTACAATAAACATTTAAGACTGCCAGAGTTGTTAGGTAAACACTTAAGACTGTCAGGATCGTCTAAGGGCCTAGCCCTGTTCAAACATTTAAGAAAAAATACAGCATGGCAAGCCTCCTCTCTCGAAGCACGCAACAATAAAGCAAAAATCAGACATAGTAATATGGTAGACAATGTATTGAAGCTAGCAGCAAATGCTTAAGGAAACATTCGAACTAATGCTAGCATTAACCCAGCTTCCACCAATGCATAAGAAAAGATATGATTTGAAAATACCTTATATGATTCAAATACTTTGGATATGCCAACAAATATAACATTGGGAATAGCGAAGACGACAATAAGACCTCCAATCCATTTTCCAATCCGATCTTGACAAACATGGTACTTTCTATTATATATAAATCGATGTTTTCACTTCCCTTGTTCCAACAATAGATAATATGAAAATATTTCTGGTCAATGCATAATTTAATACCAGGTCAAGGATTTATCGATCTCTATAGTCCCTCTTTGCCTACGATAGGGACTAATAAGGTGTTGACTTAATAGTACTTAAATAACCTATTGATTCATTCAAGAAGAAAGATGAAACATATGTCCCTAGTAGCATACTCGATTCAACCACCTTGAAGTTTTAACCATTCATAATAGAACATGATTTGTGTGAGCACAAGCTTCCTCCTATTCGCAAGAAAATCAATACTAGTATGTACTGACTCCTAAAAAAATGCACATATATACTTGCAAAGAGAAAGAGATATATATACCAAGAAGCAATAAACCTATGGAAAACATTAGTGACTTGGTATTGGTATTGTATTCACAAAACAATGACAACATAGTATATGCCAAACCCTTTTGAATGTATAATCATATCAAGTATAACTAAGAGCCTATTTGCAAAAAATAGACACATTCATTCAATCCACAAGACAAAATTGATATCATTGGTAGCATATCAATTCAACCACATTGAAGTCTTAATGATCCATAACAAAAAATGATTTTTAAAATAATCGAGACATCACTCAATGTCCAGTCAATTGAAAACATGTGCCTCATATAGAAAACATTTTATTGAAATTTCCCGTCATAGTTTTTAAATGTAGTAGTGGCAATGACCATTAAAATGCATGCATTGAGAGAGCAGGGGCAAGGAATATATATGATGGGAAATGATTGCTAGATGAATGAGCACTATCATGTTCTAACATAAGAAAAAACATTTTAACAATGATATACAATGTCTTTTTGTGGTTTTCTAACATAAGAACATCTCTTATTTAAATAATAGTATTATGTTAAATTGTGTACATACAACTTTTTCCACATTGAAATTCAGAAAATATTACTAATGACTCAAGCAATACTTCAACACTGTAATGCTTTAACTCAACAATTTGCGATGGGCATCATTCTAACAATCATATTTCACAAAATGCCCCATGACTTGTGAGTATAGTGATGTCAGTATATAATGAATGCATACTCTAGGTGGGTAATTTTGAAGATTCAATTATTTATGTATATGATGGTAGGCTAATTTAACTAATTTTAATAGGGGCTCAAAACCATTACAAAAATACACTAGTTATGAGTTATAATCTCAACATGTCACTTACAATGGGTGGTGAGGATAACAATCATTCCTCCAAACCACCTGAACTAAACCCAATTGACATGTAAATGGATATGATATTAAGGTAGCTTGTTCTAATTCAAGTAGGAAATGTGAACGTTGGGAGGGGTAGAGGAAATTTCCACCATATATCTTCCAACAATCTTTGAATTATAGAATTGGAGGAGTAGGTTGATTTTCATATAAATAGATGTTGTAAGTCAATGGGATGTGTGTGGTAGGGCACTAAGATGTAATGGGATCCCACTACCTTACTCCATTAGATGGAGGATCCATGCCAGGGTGAGATGAATGAGACTTGAAAAATAAATAGGTATGCTTGAGAATTCTATGAGTTGATTAGGCTAGATAACTATTGTCATTCGGTTATGGTCTTAGTTGAGTAACATGTGGAAATGAACTATTAAAACTCAACGGAAAATAATAAATGTATACATATTTGGTTGAATTTGTATTTATGTAATGAAATAAGCTAAATGTATACATAGAAAACAAACTCTCATTCTGACAATAAATTTGAGCAAAATCTAGTGGAATTTTCAAGTATGTTAGAGTGTCCACCAGGATCCAAGTTTCATGTATGATGGAACTTTTCTCCATAATTTTTATCCCATTATACACCAACCCAAATGTTCACAAAATGAATTAGGTTCCAAATCATTGAAATTTAACTTTTTAAAACATTAGATTCATCCTCAGATGGGGTGCTAGGGATGCAAGGGGCATCAAATATGAGATCAGATGTGTGCACATACCCAATCCATGGAAAATATCCTCCGTGCAACAATCGACATCGTTAGGAAGCAACACAATAGATTACCAACATGCGAATGATTCTTAGGTTGAGGGTGATGAATGTTATCTTTAATACTTCATTATGGATGGTACAAACTCCTTCTCTATGCTCGCCATCAATTTGAATGAAATCAACGAGTGGGTTGTCCAAGCCGATTGGAATATTCATGGCTTTGGAAGAATGGTTCGACTTACCGAAATCATTTCTCTCAATGGGATTTCCTCGCCAATGTGGGTTTTTAGAATTTTAAAGGTAGGGCCTCTGCTCCTTCAATGTGGTAACTCTACATTTAATATTTGCAAATCCCTCCATATATTGGTGGCTCTGACTTCCCTCCCATTCAATCTAGTTGTTTTGAGTTTTTCAATGTTGTGAGGACTCATCTCTTAGCGTGGGTGTAGACATTGGACTGACCCCTCAGGCTCTTGTGATATCAGTCCTAAACCCAATGGTACTCAGGTGCAACAAGATGCCCAAGCATCGACCAATGAATTCTAGGAGAAAACCTCACCTCACATCCATGAGGAAATCAAAACTGTTGAAGCCAAAGTCCATCTAGAGAGGAGCACCATTCACAACTCAAAAATTGATGCAGAAATGGAAAATTAAATCCCCGACGTAGGCGGCTCCAAGGCTCAGGATACCAAATACTAGAAGATTGTGAATCTCTACTGGCATATCAAGACAATTATGGGGAAACTTTTGTAAGACATGGATGAGGCATGTGAGAAAATTCTTCCGCAGCTTGATGAAGTCATGTTGCAGCTTAGGGTTATCAACTCCAGGCTCCCATCACTTGCTCAACAAGCTCTTGATCTGACTCATGTCGACTCCATGCCTCAGCGAAATGAGCAACCTCCGAGTGTAACCTACACTTCTTTAGATTAAATCTTTAGTATGTTCATATTTTTTGTTTTCTTTTCTCTATTGCACAAGCTTTACTATTATGACTGCATAAGGCCAATTCAACATCTAGAATGGATATACTGCATTATCTGATTTATTTTGATTTAGAACCTATCTCAGACTCTTTAAAAAGATGGATTATATCATTGCTGCTAATCTGGTTTCCCCAATGACAAGCCAACAATATAATGGATTTTATATAATTTCCCTTTTGTAATTAATAAAATTAGACTACTTATTTATAAAAGAAAATTCACCAAATCAAATAAATAATTTTTTTTTTTTACATATTTAATAAATATTTTATCACAACTCTAAAATTAAATCTTTAAATATATAATTATAAAATTTATTCTTCGCAATTATTTATCACATCATTCCATAATCATGATACAATTTTGTTTTACATAATTTCGAATGATATCACAACCTAAATCCTTCATTGATTCGAAAAGTCCAAACACCAATGTACATACAAACTACCATAGACATATAAGTGTTAGTGTGGGGCATGCATATCAACACATAACCCCACATTATTTTTGAAAGGAAATACATATAGATATAAAATGTGTAATTTTTATTCAGTTTATCTCACTATTAAGTTCCCATAAAATATTTTGTTATCGAAAAATCCCAGATTATGTTTGAAACGATATACACATAATGTGGATATAGATATTTTTATTTATATTTTTTCTTCACTTAATCCAACCATTATCTTCCCATAAAATATTTTATTGTCCTTGAAGTGGGATGTTAAAGGTGGCAACATAGATCTAAAATAAAGGTGTGCAAGGGTATATAATTCTTGTGGGTCTTCCTATAATGATATGAGTGCAACTTTAGATGAGATGGAGACTTGTGATGTTGATTAAATGAGATTGGATTTACTCATCTTTGGAAAAAGGTTTTAGAAAAGTTTCCAACATAAACGGATTGGATTTGCTCATTTCAATGATTAACAATGAAGCCCTTGGACTACTAGGTTTTGGCATTTACTATATTCCCAAAGATTCCTTAAGACCTCCATTACATCAAGACAAAGTATAGGACCATACACGTGGTACTATGTGAGTGGAGTATCATTTTAATTAGTAGAATAACGCATGTGAATGGGATCACGATCTACCAACCGACTCTCAAACATCACAACAATCTTCTCACGTGATTGTTTGCAAAGTTCAACTTGACAAAGACACCCAAGTCTTTGAGGTGTTCCTGAAAAAGAAAAAGAAAAAGAGGCCAAGGTTAAAATTAATATAATTTTATAAAGATAAAATGTTCAGAATTAATATAACCAAATTTAATAATGTAACTTATATCAATAAAGGAATATTTTTTTAAAATGATTGAAAACCTATGAGTTATTTACGAGATGTTGTGTTTATATAGAAGTATGTATTTATATATTTTTTTAGCCAGTGGCCCATGCAACTAGGTGTAAAATCCAGTATGAGACGTTATTAGAATTCACATAACTTCATTGAGGGTAGTCTCGATGATGACCACAAGAGAAATTGGTTTAATCCTTTGGTCATATGGTAAGACCTAAAACTAGTTTTGACTAGCTAAGAGTTCATCTTCTTTGGACGTAAGGAAAAAGGTTAACATCCCAAGACCCAATTTGGTAGGAGTGAAAGTCTACCCCCTTATGGACCATAAATGGATAATTTTAGGTGGTGTGGTTTTCCATGAATAACAGTGATGAGTCAGACCACATTCACGTATAACAACTAATGATAACTATCTTCATTGGTACTTTTTTCTAATTGAATCCGGGGAATACTATATTAAACATACTGTAGCAAAGCTAACAACAAGCATGCAAAAAACATTGATACAAAGTTTCTTACAAAAATGGAAACTCTCATAAATCACATAAGAGAGTTTGATATTCTCTATGATTATTACATCCCAACTATTCTTGCAAGTAATCTGCTTAATAAAAATGCCTAGTATTCTAATTACATTGAAAAACATAAAAGCTAGCAGAACACATGATGGTTTTTCCCTCCTCCCAATCAACATTAGATGGGAGGGAATTCTACTGTTCCATATCCATGGCATCTTTCATCTGGTGTATTGTCTCCTCCTCTTTGAAATCTACCTAGACGGAGTTGATTGACATCTTGTTGTTCAAGGCTAGGGTGTAAGAGTCTTTACTAAGTTTGATTCCCAAGTTCCTTAGCATGTCGCACTTTGCTTCTAGAAAATCTAATATTTTCCTTTGTTGGACCAAATTTTCCATTCTAAAAGTCACATTATTGTTCATTCTCCTAAACTTTGGAGGTCACTGAGAACAAGGAGCTTCTATTACATTGAATAAACTCCTCATGCCTTTGGAGTGTTCTCCTAAATTCCTAAACATCTTCGTGGTCCATGATTTTTGGGATAAAATCAAAGGTAACTAAGGGTACAGTCAAAATGGAGTCAGGTTGTCCAAATTTGGCTTGAACATATAGGGAAGGTCATCTATCCCACAAACTTAGAAATAGGATGAAAAGTAAATTTCTCTTCCTCAAATGACTATAACCTTAATTGAAATTCTTAACACGTACAATCCCAACTATAACCCAAAGGATGTATTCCAAACATTTTAAAACCAAAGAGTATGGAGACAATGACTGATTTCTAATGGAGAATAGAAAGCCAAAAAAATTAATGCTACTAAAATTTAGGAAAATAGAGAGACCCTACATAAGAACATTTTCCTTAACCAAGTCCAAATCATAAAGGAAAAGATAAAATTTCAAAATACAAATACATTTTAGGAAGCCACGCACTCTAGAAATTAGCCATTAAATGCCTCTAAAATCTGAAGCTTGTATACCAAAGAAACAATCCAATGTAAAAAATGGCTCTTACCTATTGTAATTGAGTTTGATTGAAATCCTCCTCTGGTCATTGGTTCCCTCTCTACTTAGTGTTCAACAGGTTCACTGCCTACTGTATTAGAAAAAATAAGCATGGTAAGGCCCTTTCACGTGCTATCCTATTTTCTTCCCTCTCTCGTTAGTCTTTAATCTTTTTTCAGTAAGAAAACAATACTTATATTAGTGAATATAATAAAGTATTTTACAAAATTTGTCTACTGGAACAAACCTTGAGTTCCTTTATACATCATAAAAAATACTAACAAATATAAGTTATGTCCACATTACATTTCCTTTGTCATACACTATAAGCTATAGATATAAACCACATTAGTATATTTCTTTTGTTTTAACTTGCCAAATTCAAAAGGACAAAAAAGTAGACAGTTATTGCATCCTTGCTGCAATGTTATATTAGTTGATAGCTAATCTTTCGTAACTTTTTGTTTGTACTCCTATACCCACTGCATAGTATAACCCATCATCATCCAGTAGCATTGCTTGTTTTGAGAGCTAGTCAACTTCCTTGTTATATTCTCTATATATGTGCTGAGATTTTATTTGTTGAAAATTCCCGCTTAGTACTCATATTTTAATCATCCGTGGCTGAAGAGAAACCACCTGTAAGTTGTTTTCATGAGAAAACCGATAAATAATAATCTTCGAGTCACCTACCAATTGTAATCTTTTTACCTTTTTATAGCATGCAAAAAATAAGATACACCACATGGCTAGGAGTTCACCCCTGGTATTGGTTCCACTTCCACAATTCATCTTTAGGTTGAAGGTATCTAAGTCTGGGCCTTTTAAAATAACACCAACCCCACATTTATTACCCTTGCATTGTGAGTCTCCATCAAAGAAACCCACTGCCAGGTCTGAGTCAATTATAGGAGGCCTATCAATCCTAATAGTCTGAACAGGTTGTGTTTTTTTGTTTTCTCCCAAGTCCTATAGTATACTGTTGTAGACCCTGACTAGAGAAGGAGGGTGTTCAAATATAATCAGGTTCATGTGCTTCCAAATCTCCCAGTAGATATAACTAGGGATTTCTTTCTAGTATTCCATCTTCCTTATCCAGTTTTGATAACACTTAGTAATTTGTCCTCCTTCCCAAAAATTATTTAGTTTTAGGTTCTTTAAGATTCAAAACCAAATGTCTTTGGTGAAAATGAACTCAACAAAAAGGTGAAACATAGTTTCCTCATTATCCCCACAAAGAACGCATCTGCTAAGCCCAATAATACCTCTTTTATACAAATTTTACCAAGTGAGAATTTTTTGTCCCAACATTAACCAAACAAAAAGTTTAACTTTGAGAGGTAACTGCCACTTCCAAAGTTCAGTGTACCAGAACAATGGACCCTCCTCCAAATCATCCATCAATTGAACTTCATAAGCTTGTTTTGCATTTACCTGCCCTCCTTTAGTGTCCCACGACCACAATAATGTATCCTTTTCATTATTTAATTCAAATCCAGATCCAACTAAACCCTTTACATAATTATTCCATTCCTCTTTTTGTCCTCCTTGTAGTTCAATTGTCTCTCCCTTCTTCTAGCTTATGTGGCTTGTATCCTCCATCTCAATAGTCCTTGCTTGTGCAAGAAATTCTATACCTTGTGTCTTCAAAAAATTTATGAGATTCCTTGAGAGTTTAAAATATGTATGGGATCCAATCATTGGATCTACTCCAATTCTGATGTCCCTCTGATTTCCAAGCTTCCATACCAACCTATCAGTTATGACAGTTACTGATGTTGTTAGTGCTCTCCACCAATTTGATATACCAGTCCATTTTTTCATGCCTTCCTTGAACCAATCAACTACAGTTTTATTTTTTAGATATTTCATGTAAATCACTTCATTCCATAGACCAAGAACCATTAGGAACATCCACAGACTTTTAGGAGCCAAAGATTTTTCAAAAGAGAAGATATTTTTAATACCCCACCCTCTTGAATTTTTTGGTTTTGCAATTTTTTTTCCAGTTTACCCAGTGCATACCTTCTTTTAATTTTTTTCCAGTCCATAGGAAACTAAACATCCTTCTTCTAATCTTGTTTAGGATAACTTTTGGTATCTTAGCCAGGGAAAGTCAGTGTATAGGTATTCTTTCTAGAACAACTTTTACAAGTGTGACCCTTCCCCCTATAGTTAGCCACCTATGACTCCAGTTTGAGATTCATTTTTCAATTTTTTTCTCAAGCCACTTCTAGTCTGCCCTTGTATAGAAGTTTGGTTTAATGAAGAACCCAAGGTACTTAAATCCATCATCCAATGGTTTTACTTCAAAGGGAAGAAACCCTTTCAAAATTCTAAGCTCCTCAATTGACCAGTCTGCTTCTAGGAATAAAGACTTTTGTGGACTGAAGGAAATCCCTGTTGCCTTGCAAAAAAGATCCAGTACCTCCTTAAAAGCTTCCCATTCTTTGATGGTCCCATTCCCAAATAATATTACATCATCCACAAATAACAAATGTGTAATTGTTATACCTTTTTCCACTAAAACTCCTTCTATTTTCTTTCCCCCAACCTTCTCTTGTATGGATATACTCAAAACTTCTACAACGAGTAGAAATAGTAAAGGAGATAATGGTCACCCTTGCCTCAAACCCCTTGTGCTTTTAAAGAATCTGGAAGGGCTACCATTTATCAAAACAACAAAATTTGCAGTAGTAACACACCCCATAATCCAGTCTGTTGCTTCTAAACTCAGACCCACCTGTAATAATACTAGCCTTAGAAAACCCTAATCCACCATGTCATAAGCCCTCATCAAATCTAGTTTAAGGACCAATGCTTTAATATTTTTTACCTTGATACTATGTAAGGCTTCCTATGCTACTCCAATGGCATATGTAATTTTCCTTCCCTCCAGAAAACCAAATTGTTCCTTTGAAATGCCAACTGAAAGAGAGGATTTTATTCTGGTTGCAATAATTTTTGTAATGATCTTGTACGCCAAATTACAGAGTGAAATTGGTCTGTATTCTCCAAAATATTTTGGCTTATCACTTTTGAGAATAAGGGAAAGAAAGGTAGCGTTCAGTGCTCCAGTAACCCTACCTTTCCTCCTAGAATATTCAACCATCTCTACAGTTTCATTACCCATTAGATCAAAGAAGGACATGAAAAATTCTACAGTCCAACCATCCAGCCCAAGAATTTTTTATGCATTAAAACCTTTGAGAGTTGTCAAAATTTCAGATAAATTAACTAGATTAGCCATTCTAAGGCCTTCTTCCTTTGAGAAAATCCTTGGATAAGTTCTAATAATTGCCAGTTGATTGGATATAGTGAGATTTTCTTGAGCTTTGAAGATATGTTGAAAATATCCAGTGGATTCCTTTTGTATTTATTGTCTACTTGTGGCCATTGATCCATCATCCTTAGTAATATCCCATATCATATTTGCCTTTTTTCTAGAATTTGCATAAGCATGAAAAAACTCAGTATTCCTGTCACCTGAAGAAAGCAAGTTTATCCTACTCTTTTGTCTCCAAGTTTCCTCCTCCTGGTTTAGTAGAAACATTTTCCTCTTTTCTTTTTCTAGTAACAATAATTTGTCTTCCTCCTTCTCAAAGCCCATGGGATAATTAGTATAAAGTGTGTCTAAATCAAATTCTATCTGCACCAATTCCTCCTCTGCTAATAGTTTCTTCTTTCTTTCCCATGTAATCACCAATGACTTAAGTAGTTTGAGTTTTTTTACCAATGAATCCATAGGATTTAATATCTTTGTTCCCAACAATCCATTCCAATTCGATCTCACTAGATTAACAAAATTTGTTTCCTCCAACCATACAGAAGTAAATTTAAAAGGATAAAATAACTTTTCATTTTCTTGTTCCAAATGGAGTATCATTGGAATATGATCAGATATTTTAATATTTCTCACCCATGATCTGCATCTGAGACCTGTAAGTGCTAAATCCTCATTTATCAGAAAACAATCCAATCTCTTAGCAATGAACTCCTTTCCACCCTTACCATTTCTCCAAGTGGGAAGTATTTTTATAGGCTCAACATCCACCAGACCTTCATCTTGTATCATATGGATAAAATATTGATGTAAAGGATCATTTCTAGCATTGGGTCCCCACACTTCTTTATTTGAAGTGGTAAAGTTTAATTCACCTCCCAGTATAAGGTTGTGATATTTGAGCACCCCATCCCTTTTGATATCCTCCCACAAATCCACTTTGTCTCTATACGGATCATAACAATTTATGAACTTAATCCTTTTATTTAAGTCTTTTACTACACCATCCAAGAGTATCCCTGCAGGGGTCATAAAAGAAAAGAAATCAACGCTTCTCAGATTCCAAGCAGATAGCAACCCGCCTAATGATCCTAAGGAATCCACCCCACAAAAATACCAATCAAGAAGTAGTTAAAAAAAATTTCTCTCGCTTTGACTTCACTGACCATAGTTTCCTAGATGAGTAGTACATCCGGTTTAACAAGTTCTAGAAACCTTTTGAGGGCTAAAAATTTTGAAGCGCCCCCCACTCCCCTAACATTTAAAGTTGCTACAATCATTTTTTAACCCTCACCAGGGATTTTTGTGCTCTAAGCACCCGTAGACCATCTACAATCGTATACCTTGAATTGTCTTTAGTTTCCTTCTCTTTTCCTAGCTTTCTAGCACTTCTAGTTTTGAGAGGAGAAAATTCTTTATCCAGTCCTCCATTAACCGCCCCTTTCAAGATAGTATTCTCTCCCATCACATTGAAATCATAGCCTTTTTTAACTTCTTATCCATCTTAATATTTTCTATAGTCTTAGGAAAAGTATCTCCTCCAGAGAAGATCGACAGAGGAGATCGATTTAGAACATCTTTATAAGAGGGATAGTCAGGTATGTTTGAGTGATAAACCTCAGGGAATCTAAGGTGTCCTCTACATCCCCAATTGTTTTTGTATCATGTACATTTGGAAGAGGTCGATGAATTGTTGGTATAGTAGATTCATTCATAATGTTAGGAGATCAATCCGCCAAGTCCACACTGTGCTTGACTTTGGAGTTCAACAATAAATTTGTAAGGAAGGCCTCACTCCCAACTATATCAATTATCCCATCCACCCTAGTCAAGAGAATAATATTGAGAGTCGGTCTTCCCCATCCCCCAGTGGTAGCAAGAGCGTGACCGCTTCAAAATTTTAAACTTCCCTTCTCGATCCCAGAGTTTGAATCATCCAGCATCTGGGGAGGACAATCCTCACTCGAGCATATAGATGTTCCCCCGAGACTTACAGTTCCCCCTTCCCCCACAACCTCTCTCATCCGATCCATAGACATCAAAGGCACTCTAGTAAATCCCCCTCCTAAGAAGGTTTCTCGACATTCCCCTCCCAATACCCTCAATTTCAATTCCCTTCTTAAGGCCACAGAGGAAGAGAAGATACCATTAAAAACATCCAAAACCTCCTTATGAATACCCTCCCCACAAGGTTCTCTAAAACTCACATGGTTTACTATAGGAGAAGAGGTACAATCAGTTCCTAGAAACAAATTAGTGACATTCCCTGTTTGGGAGGACTCCAACCCACAATCCCACAGCCAATTTAAATCACTAATGGATAGTGAGGAAAAAAAACTAGGGCACAGAGTTTTTAACTTACCCAAAACTGTGTCGCTATCCAAATACGATGGGTGTAAGGTCCTTATAATGTCTGCAAGTTTTGAAGTCGTTGTAGTTTTCCGCATCACAATCTCCACCTCAATTGTCGAATCAGAATAGTAGGTAAAATTTTCATTCGAGCCCTAGGACATTGATGTCTAATGTGCCTCGTATCCTTGTAGGCCACACATCTAAAAAAAACCCCAATATAGTCTATCCTTTGCTGGTGCACAATACCACTCCAAACAATATCAATATCAACTGGTAAACCTTGGTTTAAGTCAAATTCAACCAACATTCACCCCATTCTTCTGTCTTGACCTGTTAGCAACTTTGGATCGACATGCAAAAATTTTCCAAGTGTGTCCTCAACTTCCTTGAAGGCCTCCAGGTTCCATATAGCTAGTGGACACCCAGGAAACAATACCCATAAATGAAGGAAACAGAGATGTTCCTTATCTGGGTTAAAAAAATGTGTCCATCTCTTCAACATAAGGCTTCCTTTATTCACAATCTAGACTCCACTCAACACCTCCTCAGCATCCTCC
>JASDQU010738320.1:39210-68404 GCA_032191745.1 Picea mariana
CTGGAAAACAAAGGAAGTTGGTGCTTCCAATGAATGTAATTCTTCAAGACATATAAGAAAAAGAATTTTGTGGTTTTCTCTCGATTTGGGTTTCCACGTAAAACATTGGTGTACTATGTATGTGTATGATTGTTCATTTGTTCATTTCTTATTTACTCTGCAGTTACTGGATGATAATGCTTCATTGATATAACACTAGGATTATATGGTTAAAAGGGATTAAATTGCTCTATTACTTATTCACCCCCCCCTCTCAGTAATCCAACATACTCTGTGTCGACTCCCTTAACACCTATCAAGTGACTTTCTCCTTCACCCTAGCCTTGCTTTTATAATTGTGAGTTACAATCTAATTCTAATCTCAAAAGTGATCTACGGTTGAGAATACTTCTCACATTCACTTTTAGATTTAGATTACATGTTGCATGCTAAGTACTTTTAGCATGTTTCATAAATAACTCAATTAACCGATTACATAATTAATGAATAAAAGAAATTTAATTTAATAATTCATTTAACTAAAGTAAATTCCAGAGTAGAAGGCTTTGGGCGATTTCCACACGTCTAGACACATAGACCTATGCGGAATTACATGTCTGATGATAACACTAATATCAATACTCCCTCTTAGAGAGGAAGGTATTTTGTACAAATCCAAGTCTATCCTTGAAGAATACAAACTTCCCTTTCTCCAAGGGCTTGGTCAGAATATTTGCAACCTGCTCATCTGTGGAAATATAAGGAAGCTTCATTGTTCATTTCTAGATCATATTCAAAATGAAGTGATATCTAATCATAATATGCTTGGAACTATCATGGAATATTGGATTCTCAAAGAGTTTAATACAACTTTGCTTATCGCAGTATATCACCATAGGCTCCAACTCTTGACCAACTAAACTTGTAAGAAATTTACAAAGCCAAATGGCTTCACAGCTAGCCTTACTCACTGCCATATACTTTGCCTGTGTTGAACTGAATGCCACATAAGTTTTCTTCCTGTTGAACCAAGTAATCACTATTGATCCCAAGTTGAATAAACTCCATGAGGTGCTCTTTTTGTCTATTGCATTTCTTTCCCAATCTGAGTCTATATATCCCTGCAACTCTACTCCATATCCTCCAAGATATCTTAATCCATACTCCTTTGTACCTCTCAAGTACTTGAGTACATGATTTTTTGTGATCCAATGCACATTCATTGGCTCTACCATGAACTGAATCAAGGTGCTCACAGCAAAACAAATATATGGTCTGGCGTTGAAAAAATACATCAAGGACCCTACCAGCTGCCTGTATATCCTAGAACCCACCAACTCTAAATCTGAAGTGTCAATCTTCTTCAAATTGGTAATCATTGGTTAAGCCATCAATTTATAATTCTCCATCCCGAATCTCCTCAAGATCTCTATTGCATAGTTCCTTTTTCCAAGGAAGATCTCTCTCGATACCTTCCATACCTATAACCCCAAGAAATAATGCATCAAGCCAATGTCCTTCATCTCAAACTCACTATCCAAATCTGCTTTGCACCCTACAATAAACTCCTCTGTGTTTGTGAGAAATAAATCATCAATGTACAGAACCAATATGAGAGGATCCTCTCCAACAAGTATGAATTACAAGTTAG
The DNA here is from genome assembly GCA_032191745.1 of Picea mariana. NCBI lineage: Eukaryota > Viridiplantae > Streptophyta > Pinopsida > Pinales > Pinaceae > Picea > Picea mariana. The sequence goes on from JASDQU010738320.1 coordinate 40,841, forward strand.
GATCTTCCTTACTCTTGGTAAATCCCATACTCTACAAGTATCCATTGATCCTAGAATACCATGCCCTAGGTGCTTGTTTGAGTCTGTACAAGGATTTCTTAATCTTACACACATGAGACTCCCTCCCATGTACCTCAAATCCCTAAAGTTTCTCTATGTATACTTCCTCCTCAATGATCCCATTCAGGAATTTTGTTTTCACATCCATCTGATGTATCCTCCACTTCATAACTAAAGCAATAGAAATAACATCTCGAATAGAAACATACTTGGTGACTGGAGAAAATGTCTCTTCGTATTCCACTCCCTCTTTCTTAGAGAACCCTCTCGCCACAAACCTCGCCTTGAACTTCTCTATGCTACCATCTATAGCATGCTTGATCTTGTAGAGCCACCTGGAACTCACAACTGCCTTCCCCTCCAGTCTTGTCACTATGTCCCAAACATCATTTCTCATAATAGAGGTGTACTCCTCTACCATGGCATCCTGCCATACCTGTTGATTTGTTTCTTCCTCAAAACTGGAAGGCTCGGCATCAATGATGCTACTCATAAGTTCCATATAGTTCAAAAAATTCTTAGGAGTCTTGTTCTCTCTGACCACACTCCTAGAAGCCTCACCAACATCCCTCAATGTCTATATTATCCATATGAATCTCCTGACAAGGATAGAAGGGTATAAATACTCCTCTCCACCTGAAGTCTGAATTGTTGATTGTTTCTCATCCTTCATATCATGTTGCTCCTTCTCCTCTGTCACTATTGATGATTCCTGAGTACTCCTAGATGCCAAGTTCTCCTTGAACTTCACATATCTGCTCACAATTTTCTTTCTCTACGTTAGAATGAAGATCATGTAAGCCTTTGAGGTTTCATTGTACCCCTCAAATATACCCTTCTTTTCTGAAGGCTCCAACTTCATCCTCTTCTCCATTGGCAAGTGGATGTAAATTGGACAACCAAAGATCCTCAAATGTCCTATCTCTAGCTTCACCCCTGTGAATTCCTCCTCCAGATTCTTGTCACCCAATATCCTATGATGACTCATGTTATGCACATACATTGTTGTATTACATGCCTCATCCCACAAAAACATGGGAAACTCCTGATCATGTATCATATCCTTGGAAGAATCGATGATGGACCGATTATTTCTCTTTGCAACCCCATTCTGTTGAGGATTGTATGAGAGTGTCAGCTCCCTCTTGATCCCTTCCTCCTTGCAAAAATCCTTGAAGGAATTGGAGGTGTACTCTCCCCCATTATCTGACCTCAATACTTTAATATTCATCCCTATATTATTCTCTACCTGAGCCCTAAAATCTCTGAACCGACTGAAGATCTCATCCTTGGTCTTCATAAAGAATATCCAGGTTTTCCTGGAAAAATCATCAATAAATGTCAGATAGTATGATGATCCCTGTAATGATGCTACTAACATTGGCCCACTCACATTTGAATGGATAATATCCAAGATCCCCTTGGACCTACTCTTGTTGCTTGGAAAAGAAACCTTGACATTTTTATCAAGTGCACACCCTCTGCACGCTCCCTACTACTCAATACTAAACTCTAGAAGACCTATAACAATCACCCTCATAATCAACAATGCCCTGTAGTGTAGGTGTCCCAACCTCTTGTGCCACAACTCACATAGGTTGTCACTATTGTGTACCAAAGCCTAAACATGATTTCTCTGCAACTTGTATAAAGTTCCCTCTCTAACCCCAACGACCACTCCGTTGTCTGGACTAGATTTATATGGACATATGAGTACCTTCCCTCTCTGAAAATTGATGGAAAAACCCATGTCATCCATAGCTTATACTGAAAGAAAAAAAATTCTTCAAACCTGGTACGTAAAGCACATCATGAGCATCTAACGAACCTCCTAACTCAAGTTGAAATGTAACTGTTCACTCTCCCTTCACTGCATACCTGACATCATCACCAAGCTCCACATGAACCTTTTAGTCCTTCTCCATCAGACTACTAAATAACTCCCACTCCTCTGTCATATGACAAGATGCACCACTATCCAAGAACCAAGAACTCCTTGTTGTTGTTCTAGTAGAAAGGCAAGAAATCATTGAGTAATCCTTATCAAAATTTACTGCAACTCATCAAGTTGAGTCTATGTTGATGTTGTTTTTTGCGTCTTTTCATTACCCTTCTTCTTCTTCTTTGGACACTGAGATGCATAATTCCCATTCTTATGACATGAGAAGCACTTGATTTTACTCAAGTCCTTCTTCTTCCCTGGCTGTGATGATCCTCCATCATTGTTACCCTTCTTACTAGAACTCTTTCCTTTGCCCTTCCTTGTATTGCTAACAAGGGCCAAGTTATGTTCACTATGTCCCTATTTGTTGCCTTTAGACTCTTCCAGAGTCTCTTACTAGATGCAATCATCCAAAAGTCTTTGCCAATCTGGGATATTCTCTCGATCACAAACTCCTTTGACAAATGGTTCCCATGACTTAGGAAGTCCATTCAATACGACCTTCATGAGCTCTGCATCCTTTGTTTTCTCCCCTATGGCTGCAAGTTCATCATGCACCTGTGTGATCCTCATGAGGTAGCTGGTAACATTATCTGATCTATACATCTGAACCGATCTAAGTTTATTCCTTAAAATCATCTTCCTATTCATGTTCTTGCTTTGGAATAACTTGCCAAGGCATCAAAGAGCTCTTTGTGCATCATCTTCTTGTTTAGGTGAGGGATTGGATGATCCTTCACAGAATCTAGGAGGACTCATTTTGATTTGATATCCTTCTTGTTGTGAGCATATAAAGTTGCTAGATCGGTTGGTGGAGTAACGACATTATCCACTAACTACTAAAGGTCATACTTATTTAACGCCAAAGAAACTTATGCTTTCCAAGATAGGAAGTTGGATGCTCCATCCAATCTGTCTTCAACTCTCAATGGTGTTGTTGCAATCCCTAAGACCTAATAAACTTCCCTAGAAATAACCCGTTGCTAGAAAATTGTTCATGTACTGATTTAGCTTCCCTTCAGAGCATGAGCTCTGATACCATGTATAAATTCTTACTCCAACACCTAGGTAATTTTTTATCTAGTGATTTATTTATTGAAATCATATTAGAAGCTCACAAAACAATAATACACTACTGAAATGTTCAACTCAATATCATGTAGCGGAAGCATAAACTAGGAAACCAAATCAAGCACACATGAACACCAGATTTTTTGGGTAAATACCCCTGGAAAAACCCCAGAGAGAAAACCAGTGTTGAGAATGATTTTATTATGCTAAAAGCAGGGCTCCTGTAACAGGGATAATGGCCCACTAAGAGAAATGCAACTGTAGACTAACCTAACAAGGGATAACTTATTGTACAATCAATTATGGCACACTTTTCTAGGCATTCGTGACTATATCTTCACTGAATCGCAGATATTCGTGACTTTCCCCACTATGACCCACGAATGTTTTCTACTGTCTCCTTTGTGACCCGTAGATATGTACGAAAAGTTCGTACATGAAACTCTGTACGGTTTTATGCTTTCCTGTGGCTTTATTCTGCTAAAACCCACCTGCTTATGCATGTGTTCTCTCTTCTCCTTGACTTGCAATATCTCTATATGAAGGTCCTTATTCACCTATCCAAGATCTTGAACCACAGTCCTTCATGATCCAATACTCTATGTCGACTCCTTCAACACCTCTCAAGTGTCTTTCTCCTTCACCATAGCCTTTCTTTTATAATCGTGAGTTACAATCTATTTCTAATATCAAAAGTGATATGTAGTTGAGAATACTTATCACACTCACTTTTAGATTTAAATTACATGTTGCATGCTAAGTAATTTTAGCATGTTTCATAAATAACTCAATTAACTTATTACATAATTAATTAATAAAAGTAATTTATTTTAATAATTCATTTAACTAAAGTAAATCCAAGAGTAGAAGGATTTGGATGATTTCCATGCATCTAGACACATAGACCTGTGTGGAAATACATGTCTAATGCTGCCACTAACATCAACAAGAAATGTTGTAAATATCTCTATAATATTTTTCTTTTTCATTAATAAATTTCTCCAAGTGGCCACGTTGGTTGGGGTTGTGGATGTTTCCCCATAGGGTTTTTACCACATGAAAACATTGGTGTGTTGATCTTTGATATAGTTGTGTGAGTGGTTATTGAAGGTATTCATCCTCTATTGGAATACATGTGTTGTTGAACATGGTATAAAATCGCATTTTAAGACCCACTCCCATTGTAGATTGATATCGTGAATTTGTGTTTCCTCGTCTCTTTTTTCTTCCATTATCATACATTTCTGGGCTGAGAGTATTGTTCCATTGTGTCTGGAGCACTCATTTCATTCATGAACGCCTTTCATTTCACTTGAAAAGGTTTCCATTTTCCCAATATATGGCCATTTCAGTCAGATCTCGAGGTATAAATCCCAAATACACCCTTTTAAATTTTTTCAGAGTTATTATTCAGTTTTATGTTTCTTGTTTCCGGGTTTCTACTCTTTTCTATCTATGTATTCTATTTTCCCCACGCCCTGTGCAATCTTGGAAAATCAGAAACAAAGTGGAAAGGGTTTGAATTTCTATGTATGTTCTTTGTCATGTGCTATGTGTGATCTCGATAAATAAAAAATAGAGGGAAATTTTTCATTTTCCGGGTAAGCTAACCGATATCTAACTCTTATTGTCGTCGAGAAGTGAAATTTGTTTATTGTGTGAAAATAGTTTTTTTATGAGCACACTCTCCAAGTTCATCTTCAACAACAACAATTCTCCTTCTAAACAATAAAACATTGTTTTCATTAACTCACTTGGTTAAAATTTACTTTACTTAGTAAGAGGTCTTGAGTTCAAGTCTCTCTTTTGTCATTTACAAAGTAACTTCATTGTAAAAGTGATTTTCGCTTATTCTATAAAAGTGTGTCACTTCATAAGTAAATTATTTAAAAGTGAGCTTATAGGCACAGTTAGGAGGAGCATCACCACATGGAGCAACTTCTACTTGCCACGTGGTTCTTTGGTTATTGTTTATGTCTTTTTTCAAAAGAGCATAACTTTCACATCCGAAGTTCGTTTTCATTGTCGTTTTTTTTTAAACAGCCTATTTTTTCAAGATATTTCAATACAGACCATCGGTTTCATATTTTTCTTTATATTTTAATATGAAATCACTCAATGATATATTTATTAACAATACCAACTACTTCTCATGGAAATCCCATATGGAGGATGTATTAAGAAGTAAAGGATTGTACCAGATTAACATGGGGAAAGAACTAGAACCCATTGATAATGAAAGAAATTTGTATGGGTAGATAAGAATGATTAAGCACGTCAACTGATCGAAATGTACATATATCCTTGTTTAATGTTTCATCTTCAAGGATTTAATGACCCTGATGATGCTTGGGCAAAGCTCCAAACTGTGTTTGGTAAACACAATATTTTTTTAGCGCACCGGTTGGAGAATCAATTAATGACCTTAAGTCCAAATGATTTTCCTTGCATTGAAGATTACTTATCTAAGTTTAAAACACTTATACTTTTATGTATAGAATGCAAAATAGATCTACCAGAAGATAGATGCATATATGTCATTCTTTCTCAGCTTGGTAGTGCATATTTTGTTTTTGTATCTACCTTTTATGCCACCAGAGAATCTCTAGGGATTGCTTATAAAAAACTCCCCCTTGAGTCCTTTTGTGATGTTTTGATTCGAGAGCAAGATAATGTTATACAACTTGGATTAATTAGCACTATACATCCAACAAAGCCTTATTGTCCCATCAAAAAGATAAATCCAAGAATCCCAAGAAGCAACATCCTCACCACAACAACAAGAAAAACAAGGATCCCAAACCCTCTTATCCAATTTTAGCTCCTAATGGTGACAAAGGAGAAAAATCTAAAAGTAATAAGACTGGAAGACCTTGCAACTTTTGTGGGAAATATGGTCATGATGAGTCCAAATGTTTTAAAAAGATGGAAAATTTAGAAGCAACAATGAAGAAGCAAAACATATGTATCTATTCTACTTCTTCTTCTTTTTCTCATGGACATGGACTTTCTGCTTCTGGGTTCTCCTTCAATGCAAATTCTACATCTTCTTCTAATGAGTGGCTTATTTAATTTGGATCATTTTATCATATGACTAAGGATAAAGCCATATTTTCTACTTTAAATGAATGTAACAACAAGAAAATTGTTGGCCCTTGAACAAGTTTTGAGGATCCTTGATCATGTTTGACCTATTTTTTGGACTTCGACTGGCTGTCAAAGACGAAGTGCAAGACAAAGCGGAGATCGCGGGATCTTGGCCCCTCTTTAGGGAATTTTTGGTTTTTGGGTTATGTAACGGGTATGGGGATGTCGGCCCATGGGTTTACCCATTCTTAAGCCTATTTTGTAATATATAAATAGAAAGATAGGCGATGTAAGTAGTGACCGATGGTTGAGTTCTAGTACTGGCTATGTGCAAGAAGATGTGATGAAGACTTGCAGAGCTAAATGCAAGTCATCTGTAGTGATTTGTGCACAGACTATGTAAGGCTTTGTGCCTAGATCTACTTGGGGAAGGAGGATCTAGCGAAGTGAGCGCAGATCTCAAGTCCTATGCGGAGTAGGGTTCTGATGCTTTGTTCCTGTAAGAATCTTGACAAAAGATAATAAAGAGAAGAAGAGTTAGTGGACGTAGCCCTAGGGTGGGGGTGAACCACGCATATCTTGTGTTATGGTTTCTTTGTGCAATGTATTGATGTGTTTACTTGTTTAGATGCTTTGATATAGATGAATGATAGATAGATCTGTTGATTCTACGTGCTTAATAATATGGATGAATTATATATCTGACCTATGTGGATGTGCTTAGTTCTTGAACATACTAGATCTGATTGAATACTGTGATGCTCTGTAATTAGGGTTTTGTCTGCAAAGTAGATGTTGGTTTAATACTGATGAATTGTGATAACTAAGTGCTATGTTAAGGCGTTGCAATCACAGATCTGTGTCCCAGCTAAGGTTGCAGACATCTGAGTCCTGCAACCACCCCTGCTGCTACCTTGAGTGAGACTTCATATGCTTCGCAGGTGTTTTCAAAAGGGTCGGTAGTTAGGGTTTTGTTGGTGCGCTCTTGAGTGTTGAACCCTGGGTCTGCCCCTGTGCCAACAAATGGTTCTGTTGTCGGGAAGAAGAAGCTTTGTGTGAAGATATAACCTGAAACTGTGATTTTTTGGAACTAAGGAAGAAGAAGCTTTGTGCAAAGATCTAACCTGAAAATATGATTGCTAGGAACTAAGGAAAAGAAAGAAAGCTCTGTGCGTAGATCTGTTGCTTTACTTGCGAAGCTCTGTGCTAAGAAAGGAGGCAAATCTGAAGAAAAGAGGTAAGATTTGAATGCATTGTGCACTAATAGAGGTAAGAATAGTGAAAAAATTTAGATCTAGAAGCTTTGTGCTATGTCGAAAGTAAGATAAGAGGAAATTTTTATTTCAAGAATATGGATCTAGGTATGTTTGATAAAATTTTTCCTAGCCTGAAAACTAGGGAGCAACTAGAAGAAAGAAGATTTGATATGAGTAGATCTGATAAGAATAGTGAAATATATGTTATACCTATGCATAGAAAGAATGTTTGGACTAATAAATGGATGCAGAACCCTGGAAATAATTTTTTGCAGGTTAGCTACCATAATCCTAGTGCGCAGTACAGGAAAGTTTGGGGATCATTTAAGAGAAAGAGAGGATTAACTCTTTGTTACAGTTGCAGAAGACCGAGACATCTTGCTAAGGAATGCCCTAGTAGAAGACCCAATTGTCTTTTTTGTAAAGCTATGGGTCATGAAGTTTTGGATTTCCCTAGAATGATTTCTAAGCTTCAAAGAATGAATATGGAACAAGTAGACCCTGAGAAAGGTCAAAAAACTAAGACCGTGACAGAACCCAAGAAGGAATCAGAGACTGTACTGTTACAGATAAAAGAAACCCTGAATGACCACAAAGATACTAATCTATTAGAGATATTCAAAGAGAAAGAGAAAAGAGAAGTAAGAATAGTAGACTTCGACATTGACTATATTTTGGATGAGGAAACATGGGTGAATATAATGACAGAGAGAACTTGGAAAATTTTAGGAAAGCCTGCTATGATTCCTTCATTAGGAGTAATAGGATTATTTAGAGGAAAKTTGATAACCCTATGTGGAAGACTTACCCAGATATATATGAATGCTCATGTAACTTCGACACAAGAAGATTTTGAGGTTGTTAAATTTATTGAGAACACCACCCCATTTGCTATGTTACTAGGAAAACCTTGGATTGAAAGGGATCAAGCCAGAAGGAAAGAAGAATAAGTCTTAGAGAAAAAGAAGCAAGAATTGAAAGATTTCATGACTAAGAGGATCACACACTTGATTGAAGAACATGAGAACATATCGAAGCTATTTAGAACCGAGGATGTCAAAGTTGGAAGAACACAGGAAGAATCACAAGAGACTAAAACACCTGCCCCAGATAGAGAAGAAGTATTGCCCCTGAATCCTAGGAAAGAATCTCAACAACGCGAAGTTACTATGCCAAGAGGAGATAAGAATCAGAATGGAAAGAAGAATAACGAGATGAATATCACTGGGAAAAAGGCTAGAAATATCAGTAAGAAGAGAGAAAAGATCAAAAAATTATAGAAGATTCCAAAGGGAACTTCGCAGAAAGAAAATTTGCAAAAATGGAACTTTGTCGGGATAGCAGAATAGTGCCACATGGAACTTTGCCATGGCGAAGCAATATAGTTGTTGGAAACAATATAACCATTCGACTAATGCCCCGAATGGGTAGAAAGGAATTTGTGGTCAGAAGACTCACCATTAGACTGTTGGGACCGCGTCATAATGGACATAACTGAATTAATGAAGGTCTCTTGTTCGTTGGAAATATCCATTACATTTTCATCTACTTATTTCGTCGACTGTTGCACTGAGAACACTTTTGCAAATTATATTAGAGAGAACTCATTGCTACCGCACTGTGATTAGTAATATCGACACTGGTTCTATTGTTTTGCGCACTCATTCATCCATTCGATCTAAGCATGTATGTCAGACGAGCTTAGCGCTACGGAGAAAATCGTCGAAGAATTTCTCATTGATCTCATGGCCGAGAAAGTAATGTCTGCAAGTATTCAAGCGTCATCAAAGAGAGGAGTGCAAGCCTCTCCATCAACTACTCATGGATCCGAACCATCCTGAGTCATCACAGAAAAGAGAACCAAGCACAAAGATGACCTAGAAAATGCGAAGCTAATCCCGACCATCTTACCCGACTACATCCCGCCCCTCGCTGGTGCAGTGATTCATGATAGTGTGCCGAGATATTTCGAGTACACCATGGTTACTGCGTACCTCCCGAAGGGGATACGCGCAATTAGAGAACAGTAGGACAAGATCACAACATTGAAGTTCAGTGACTTCAACCTAGGAGACCGAAAGAACCATAGTATGCTTGCCCCATATAAATACTTGATCAGGATGAAGGGGAATAACTCAAAAATAATCCCCCAACCATGGACGATGAACCTCGCGCAATCCACCCTGTTGAATGTAAAGAAAATCCCACACTTGGGAAGGCACCAGGAGGTTAATGCCTGTGTTAAGATCCTGGTCTCATGTTACCATGGCAGATACTTGTGGCTAGACTGATGTATCATAGTCAATCTGATGTTGATCCATAGGATCACTTGATTAAGTATGCAAGGACCTGACCCGCAGGACTTATACCCAGGGAAAGCCACAGATCACGCATTAGCACAGAAGATCAAGGATACCTACAACGATGTTGAGAAAGGGATGCGAGGCCACAAGGTAGCTTCCATCTAGAATGGCGCAGTGTGCCTAGCATGCCAATTAATTGCAGGAAATCTAGTAAGGAAGAATAGGCCCACGCAGTTCACAGGGTTTTTCATTGACCTCACGGGGAAATGTATAGAAAGCCTACAGATGAACTGGGTGAAGTACCTAGTCAACCAGCTGGAGTTAGACTATTGCGAAGCTCAGTATCATGTCTATGAGTTCCACTTCAACTGGCTCCTAATCCTCATAGTGTTTATTTCTTGGGAGATGTCGGAAGGTGCGACATTCCCGGACATTGAGTCATTCGAGCCGCTTGATGTGAAGTTCACCACACTCTAGTACTCGAGCGATATGGGAAAAAAGTGGCAGTCGAACGCAGCTTTTCATACATATTATCTCCAATTTGAACCTCACATGACTCCAAAAACCCTACAGCGGTTTCGACCCCTCTTGAAGGTTCATGCAGATCGACACTTCATCTATATCACTGCGCGAGAAGATGATCATAAGGAGTAGCTTCAGTTGTACTACAAGCTCATAGAAGAGGACCTCAAGGAGATAACTAAGAACTGGTCAGTAGAACTTCTTATCCCCATTGATCCTGCAGAGATTTCTGACCCCAAACTTGACAGCTCAGAGGCCACTCACAAAGAACATGAAACACTCGAACCCAACAAAAGGAAGAAGACCACAGAAGTCCAAGACTTAAGCAATGCATCAGAAAAAATTGCTTCAGTATCACTTGGCCGAGGGGGTGATGACAAAGTAGAAGAGATAAATGGCAAAGAAGATGAGAAGAAGAAAGGTGAAGTCACACCGCCTAGAGATGAGGTTGATCCCTTGAAGAAGAGGAAGGTTTCTCCCATGAAACCCTCTTCCCAAAAGAAATCCAGAGCCACCTTGACTAAGCTGCATACTGTGCTCATTGTCGATGACTTCGAATTTATCACAGCCACTGTCGCAGATGCTTTGCAGGACATATTACAGAATCATGAAGCCAAGCATGAAGAAATGTATGATAACATCAAAGTTGAACTCCGAGGGGTACAATAGGCCCTTCAGTCTAGTCACGCACTGTCCACTGCACCTTTGTTGTCGGGAAAACCAAAGTTGGGAGATGAGCCAGCCCAACTCTGCAGATTAGCTGATGCGACCGAAGCTCACCTTCATCGTGCACAGGAAGAAACATAACAAGCCACCCATGCAATGAATCAAGTGCAAGAAGTAGTCGTAGAACAATTTCAAGTTGCAGAGCAGGAGAAGGTTTCTCTCCAGACAAATTTTGACGAGGAGAAAGCACGGATTCGGCAAGAAAAAGAACAGTTGCTCACAGAACAACTCGAAGTGAAAGAAGCAGTCAACAGAGCACTTCGCTCTATGATAGGTTTAGAGCCAAAGGTAGAAGACCGAGTCAAACATAAAGTAGAGAATATCACAGAAGATATCCAACATCTACAACAAAGAATAGCAGACTTAGAACTCTAAACAGTACCCGACACTCCGCAGGAGGTGAGGGATCAAAGAGAAGCAATTGCCTAAAGCACAATTGAGAGAATAATGGACCTCGCTATGGAATGTAAACAACTAAGTGATCGTAGTGCCCAGACTTATGAGAAACTCATTGAGAATCTAGAATTGAAGGCACTGGAGTCACAGCTCCAGGAGGCGAAGCAGCAAGCAGAGACAATACAGGCACAATTGAAGCCCCTGTCAGTTGTTAAAAGGATGAAGAAATCCCAAGATCAGGGAACTACTCAACAGTAGGTCCACACCATTCAGAGAAGAGTCATGGAAGTGACTCAGAGGATCCAACCTATACAGGATGAGGCTTTCCAAATTTTCTCAAAGATCGAAGGTCGAGGAGCAGAACTGGAGCAAGTCATCACTGCAACTGAACAACGCCTAGAGGGACCTGTCAATGAAACAGACATCCAAGAGTTCGTTGAGCAGGAGGCTATGGCACATCAACAAGTCGAAGCATCTCAAGCCAAGATCAAGGCTTTTGAGGCATAATTACCCAGATCAAAGTGACTCGGGACGAGTCACAGGTGAGCATTGTGGGCCTGTTGGCCCTTGACCAAGTTTTGAGGATCCTTGGTCATGTTTGACCTATTTTTGGGACTTCAAAAGGTTGTCGAAGGTGGAGTGCAAGACGAAGCTAAGATCACGAGATCTCAACCCCTCTTTAGGGATTTTTGGGTTTTGGGGTTATGTAACAGGTATGGGAATGTCGACCCATGGGTTTACCCATGCTTAGGCCTATTTTGTAATATATAAATAGAAATTTAGGTGATGTAAGTTACGACCGATGGTTGAATGCTAGTACTAGCTATGTGAAAGAAGATGTGATTAAGACTTACAGAGCTAAGTGCAAGTAATTTTTAGTGCTTTGTGCATAGACTGTGTAAGGATTTGTGCCTATATCTACTTGGGGAAGGAGGATCTGGCGAAGTGCGCGCAGATATCCTGTCTTATGCATAGTAGGGTTCTGATGCTTTGGGCCTGTAAGAAGCTTGACAAAAGATAATAAAGAGAAGAAGATTTGGTGGACATATCCCCAGGGTGGGGGTGAACCACATATATCTTGTGTTATGGTTGCTTTGTGCAATGTATTGATGTGTTTATGTGTTTACTTGTTTAGATGCTTTGATATAGATGAATGATAGATAGATATGTTGATGCTACGTGCTTAATAACATGGATGAATGCTAGATCTAACCTATGTATATGTGCTTAGTTCTTGAACATACTAGATCTGGTTGAATACTGCGATGCTCTGTAATTAGGGTTTTGTCTGCGAAGTAGATGTTGGTTTAATATTGATGAACTGTGATAACTAAGTGCTCTGTTAAGGCGTTACAATCACAGATCTGTGTCCCAACTAAGGTTGTAGACATTTGAGTCATGCAACCACGCCTGCTTCTACCTCGGGTGAGACTTCATTTGCTTCACAGGTGTTGCCAAAAGGGCCGATAGTTAGGGTTTTGTTGGTGCGCTCTTGAGCATTGAACCCTGGGTCTGCCCTTGTGGCAACAAAAATATTTTTGGTGATGATATATTTCTTAGTGTTGTAGGGTCTGGAATAGTTCAAGTAGATAATGGTCATTTCAATCATGTATTATCTATTCCAAGTCTTTCATTCAACCTTCTATTAGTATATCAAACCACTCATTCAAGTGAAGGTAAATATGTAGATTTTTCACCTCACCAAGTTGTAATCAAGGATCTAAAATATCCTCAACATGTTCTTGCAACTAGATTTGTTGATGATATTACCAAATTATACAAGTTTGAGAACTTTGGGTCATCATCTCTTCCATCAGTTTTTGTTGCTCATAGTGATGACTTGAGAAAAATTTGGCATGAGTGGATTTGTCATCTAAACTATCACTCATTGCAATAATTATGTAATCAACAGATGGTAATTGGTATTCCCCTTGTTTCTTAGAGAGATGGTGTTTGTGTCGGTTGTGTTCTCGACAAACATCATTGGGACAATTTTGAAAAGCATACCTCTTGGCACACCTCGGCCCCTTTGTAGCTTTTTCACAGTGACTTGTGTGGTCCACTTTCTTCTCCTTTTTTTTGGGTGCAAGTATTTCTTAACTTTCATTGATGACTTTTCCAAATGCACTTGAGTTTACTTCTTAAAACTTAAAAGAGAATTTTTTGACAAGTTCTTGGCCTACAATGCCATTGTAGAAAAGCAATCTTGACATCAACTTCAAAGGTTAAGAACAGATAATGGAGGAAAATATGTGAACAATTAATTTACAAGTTACTGCACTACACAAGGCATCCAACTACAACACATTATTCCATATACACCACAAAAATGGTGTTCTTGAGAGAAATAACCGCACATTAAAAGAAATCGCTAATTGTATGATCCAATCTAAGGAATTAAGTCTAAAGTATTGGGAATAAGCCATTAACTGTGCAAATTACATAGTAAATCACACTCCCACAAAGGATCTTAAATATATAAAATCATAAGAAGCATGGAACAAAATTAAGCCAGATGTAAGTCACTTCCATGTATTTGGCAGTGTAGCATGGGCTCACATTCCTGATGAGAAAAGGAAAGCATTGCAGCCTAAAAGTGATAAGTGTATATTTGTTCGTTATTATGAAGATGTCAAAGGTTACATACTTATTCAACCACATTGTAATGAAATTATTATTAGAAGCAATGTTAAATTTGATGAAAAACTCTTGGTCTATGAGCCTAATTTGGTGTTTGTTTCTTCTTCGGACTATGAGCCATCTTTGGAATTTGTGCCTTCTTCTATTCCTATTCTAGTTTCTTCTTCTTCAGATGATGATAGTGAGGATGAAAATACACCTCCATATTCTCACCTTCCTCCATATGCGTCCATTGAACATGAACCTGCACCAAAACCATTGCTTCCTAGATGGGTTCGTTCAACACAAGAAGTTGTTGGTGATCTTGCCAGTGATCCTTCATATCATCTGTTAGCGCTCAAAATGTATTGGTAAATTATTTCCAAATCACGTGATAAGAGGAGCATTAGGTAGAAGATTTATTTTTAGGTTTGAAAGTCATGAAGTCTTCGAGAAAGTCTTATAATCATATCAATTCAATAAAATGAGGATTTCACCTCATAAAATAGACCAAAAGTAAATTTTAGCTTTCAACGACTAAATTGTAGTTTTACAGTATTGTGAGCTGCCGAAATTCAGGGCTTTCAACATTTAAATCAGATTTTCAAGGGCAAATGAGCTGTCAAAAGTGAAAAAGATTATGTTTTCACTATGTTGAGTCATCATTTTCAAATGATGATTCTGAGGGACTGGAGAATCATTTTGAGAAACGGGCAGAGGCTTTTGTTACTAACACCTCAAAGAACAATAACCTCTCTCAATTTTCCTACAAGTGTCATAGATTGGGATAATAGAATTCATCTCTAAGCCCTAATTTTTGGATCTCAAAATTCCCATGTTTGACACAGTTTTTGAAATGAATATCCCGGGCAAATGAAAATGAATATCCAAGAACTGAGAGAGTTTCTTGCTCACAACAAACCAATATTCAAAAATCTCTCTCAGTTTTCCAAAATATGTTTTTATTTGAGAGATATAGGTGAATATTTGAGAGGAATATTTCCAGAATTTTCGACATCTTATCAGGGTTCACAAAGGTACTATTAGATGTCAAATCCTTGGACTTTCGACAACTTATCCTACATTGTTTCAGACACATAAGTTGTCGAAAGCACAAGGACTGGCAGATCAAGCTTCTTTTTTCACAAATCTCCATTTTTTTGTTCCAAATGGCACAAAGGGGGTTTCTATTCCAAGATAATAATTAAAGGCATCCAAATCACCTTTCAGTTCCAGTTTTTGAGGCATCAGGGAGGAGGAAAAAACTAAATATGCTGCCTATTTTTGGCTAAAACTGTATTTTTGACCAAGTGGCATTTCAACTTGATACATCATCTTATGAAGAACTGTTGGAGCTGTCGAAGTTTGTAGAAGATGACTTGATAAGGGTTTACCCTCATTTTAGGATTAGATCATATATATCATATTATTTGATTTTGTTCTATTAAAGGGATGTAAGATCCAATTTTCTAGGATCCTGAACTAATTTGTAAAGGCTATAAAGCCTGTGATTCTGTAGATGATAGTGGGTTCAACTTTGGAGACTAGACTATATACTTTTGTATTCCTTAGAATTTTTGAATATATATCAGAACATAAGCTTCTTTTGCCATCTCTGTTTAGAATTTCATATTCTCTCTTATCTATACTTGTATTGGAATATAATGTTCATCTATTTATGTTTATTTGATGTATGATAACTGTCAACTTGTCATTACATCCATAAATTATAATCTGCAAGTATTTCACTTATTTTATCTAGCCATTCATATATGCCTTGTGTATATGTTTCTGCTAGTATAATAGGTATTCTCCATACATTCATCTTCTATTAAAATTTCTGAACATCTGTGGTTGAAAGCCTTGTCTATCTGAGTATGTTCGTACATGTCTAGAGTGTGTGAGGTTTGAGTGAGTTCTCCATCTTGATCCATTTGATTAAACCATTGCAAGAATAGTTAAGTTACCAGGCATCTCTGAGATACAACCTAGGAGAGTTTCCTGGAGTGATAACAAATTGGCACCATTGCCAGGGAGAGGAGACTGAAGCTCAGCTTCCTTGGGAGACGACATAGATCCAGTTTTGATGATAGACAAAGCTTGGACATTTTCTTCATTGTAATTATCTATCTGGCGACTCCATGAAGGACGGATTCAATGAAGACTCCATTGTTCAGAAATTTGTTGGTGACGTCACTGGTATGAAATGAACAAGAGGTATGCATTTTGCAATTTCTCAATCATTTCTATTTACCCTCATCTAGTACCTAGTAGAGATGATGGGAACGTAGTATTCCCATATTTCGAGGAGAAGAATGGGAAGTGCCAGCTGAACACTTGCTGGATTTTCATGATTTTATTCATCGGCTTGGAATTGTACATGAGGACGTTCAAATTAATATTTTCAGGTATTCAATAGAGGGGATTTCCCTTGATTGGTGCAGATCTCTTACAGCTTCAAGCATTCACTCATTGGCAAGTTTTCATTATGCTTTCCATTTTTTTTGTAAAGATGAATTTCCAGCTGAAAGTCTCTTTGAAGGTTGCTATGATGAATTCGAGAAGCAAGTTTAGCAAGAAGTAGTCTTTTCTTCTGTTTGTCAGGGTGAAAATTATATTGTTAAGGAAGATCTTCATGATACAAATAAGAATTGCATAGTTGTAGATGCATCAGACCTTATCTCTGTTGCACTTGTTGCCTTTGATTTGCATGAAGGAACAATTAGAGAAGAAGATTTTTTTTTAACTTTTTCAATAGGTTGCCTACGATATATTTTCACCTATGATTGGAGAGAAGGATTTGAGCATTGCTTGTCTTTCTTTGCAAGATACAAAGATTTTCTGTCGGCCTATTTTTGATAAGTATGCAAATGGAGAAGAGAGATTTCTACATCAAATAATGTTGACTTGAGAAGCATTCAACCAATATATGACATTTATGAATCTGATTTCAACGAGCCTTTTTCTTTGCCCACTAAGGAACAACTTCATGTTGTAATTAGCCATTCCATGTTTGCAGAAGACATTGAATATGATGAGTTTAATATGGTTGAAGATTTCAGGTCTTCTCTTCTGTTTATAATGCCTCATGAACAAAAAATTGAAATCACCTACGAAAACGATATTGAAAAAGAAGGGATTAGCAGTCAAATCAGCTCACAGCTACTTTTAGATTTGCAGGAACCAGTTTATGGCAGCTATATATCAGAGGTTGAAGAAAGGCTTGAGCAGCAAGTAGAGTTAACTTCTTTCTATGATCTGGTAGCCCTTTTTATGGAGTTATGTTTTTCAGAAGTCTTCAGTTGTGCCATCTTTGGAACCAAGGCAAATGATGATTGTAAGTATGCTCTGCAAGTTGAAATTGTGCTGCACAACATGAAGTGTTCTCTGAAATTTACATACATGTAAAGGATTCTTGTAATTAGTCCGATGTTATGATGTCACATGATGAGCTAGTTTTTATGGTTAAGAGTAGGAGCAGATAAGAAAATAATCTCTTCATCTGAGCAAGTAGATTCTTCTAGTTATTGGTTGTTGAATAAGCAGGTAGGCTACATGCAGGCTACATTCTGGCTACAGGTTATGGGGGATCAATTATAAAGGCTAAATGACTCCATGCCCAATGGTAGAGGCCAGATGACTCCATGCCCAATGGTAAAGGCGACTGGAACTACTAGGTTCTTGGAAACCTCACAGGGAGGTCTCCATCCCAGTTGGAGCCAGATGTTAGCACTCAAAATGTATTGGTAAATTATTTCCAAATCACATGATAAGAGGGGCATTAGGTAGAAGACTTATTTTTAGGTTTGAAAGTCATGAAGTCTTTGAGAAAGTTTTATAATCATATCAATTCAATAAAATGAGGATTTCACCTCGTAAAATAGACCAAAAGTAAATTTTAGGTTTAGATGGCTAAATGGTAATTTTACAATGTTGTGAGCTGCCAAAAGTCAGGGCTTTTGGCAGCTAAATCAGATTTTCAAGGGAAAATGAGTTGTCGAAAGTGCAGAAGAGTCTGTTTTTACTATGTTGAGTCATCATTTTCAAATGATGATTATGAGCGACTAGAGAATCATTTTGAGAAACAGGTGGAGGATTTTGTTACTAACACCTCTAAGAACAATAACCTCTCTCAATTTTCCTACAAGTGTTATATATTGGGAGAATCGAATTCATCTATAAGCCCTAATTTTCGAATCTCAGAATTCCCTTGTTTGACACATGTTTTTGAAATGAAGATCCCAGTCAAATGAAAATGAATCTCCAAGAACTGAGAGAGGTTTTTGCTCACAACAAACCAATATTCAAAAACCTCTCTTAGTTTTACAAAATATGTTTTTATTTGATAGATATAGGTGAATATTTGAGAGGAATATTTCTATAATTTTCAGCAACTTATCAGGGTTCACAAAGGTACTGTTAGCTGTCGAATCCCTGGACTTTCAACAGCTTATCCTACTCTGTTTCAGACATGTAAGCTGTCGAAAGTGTAGGGACTGGAAGATCGTGCTTCTTTTTTCATTCCAAATGGCACAAAGAGGGTTTCTATTCTAAGATAATAATTAAAGGCATCCAAATCACCTTTCTGTTCCAGTTTTTGAGGCATCAGGGAGGAGGAAAAAACCAAATATGATGCCTATTTTTGGCTAAAACTGCCTTTTTGACCAAGTGACATTTCGACTTGATAAATCATCCTATGAAGACCTATTGGAGCTGTCAAAGTTTGCAGAAGATGACTTGATAAGGGTTTACCCTCATTTTAGGATTAGATCCTATATATCATATTATTTGATTTTTCTCTATTAAAGGGATGTAAGATCCAATTTTATAGGATCTTGAACTAATTTGTAAGGGATATAAAACCTATGATTCTGTAGATGATAGTGGGTTCAACTTTGGAGACTGGACTATATACTTTTGTATTCCTTAGACTTTTTGAATATATATCAGAACATAAGCTTATTTTTCCATCTCTGTTCAGAATTTCATATTCTCTCTTATCTATACTTGTATTGGAATATAATGTTGATATGTTTATGTTTATCTGATGTATGATAACTGTCAACTTGTCATTACATCCATAAATTATAATCTGCAAGTATTTCACTTATTTTATCTGGCCATTCATATATGCCTTGTGTATATGTTTTTACTAGTATAATAGGTATTCTCCATACATTCATCTTCTATTAAAATTTCTGAACATCTATGGTTGAAAGAATTGTCTATCAGAATATGTTTGTACATGTCTAGAGTGTGTGAGGTTTGAGCGAGTTCTTCATCTTAATCCATTTGATTAAACCATTGCAAGATTAGTTAAGTTACCAGGCATCTCTGAGATACAACCTAGTAGAGTTTCCTGGAGTGATAAAATCATCTTCGGACATGTTCACAATTCCAATGAACCACTTCTCTTTTGGCTCAAGTTTCAAAGACTAATGATTCAAAGACATTTGCAGAATCTTCGGGTCAAACAGATTGAGATATAGCAATGAATGATGAGTATCATTCTTTGATGGTGAGACTTGGGATCTTGTACCTCTTTTGAAAGGAAGAAAACGTGTGAGATGTAAATGGGTCTACATAACTAAGTATGCATCAGATAGAAGAGTTGAAAGACACATGGCTCAATTAGTTTCCAAAGGATTTCTCAAGTTGAAGAAATTTACTATAATGAAACCTTCTCCCCTGTAGCCAAAATGAATTTCATCTGCTTTATTATATCCCTTGCAACTTCACATAAATGGGAGGTCCATCAGATAGATGCCAAATCCACCTTCTTGCATGGGGATTTGCAAGGATAAATCTACATGTAACAACCTCATGGCTATGTCCAAAATGGCTCTAGCCTTGTTTGTCTCCTTAAGAAATATCTTTATGGTCTTAAGAAAGCTCCCTGAGCTTGGTATGCCAAAATGGACAACTTTCTTCTTGACACTGGATTTTCTTGATGTCATTTTGATCCTAATTTTTATACCAAGAAAGTAGGAAGCCATCTCACAATCCTTTTTCTTTATTTCGATGACCTTATCCTCACTGATAGTGAACCAAAAATTTTAAACCATGTGAAAACCAACCTTAAGAAGAAATTTTAAATGACCAACTTAGGCTATTTGCACGATTTCCTTGGCCTCCAAGTTTTGCAAACCAAGGAAGATTTTTTTCTTTCCTAGTCTAAATATGCTTGTGACCTTCTTCGTCTCTTTCACATGGAAGATTCAAAACCAACCACTTATCCCTTCCATTCTGGAGTCAAACTTCCTAACAAATGTACGTGTCTTGAAGTTGATGCCACCTTGTATTGTAAGTTAGTTGGTAGACTCTTATACTTGACTCATACCCATCCTAATATTTTCTTTGATGTTGGAATTGTTTCCTGATATATGCAAACACCCCATGAAATCCATTGGAAAGCAACTAAAAGGATACTTCAATATGTTCGGGGTATAATTCAATTCAGGATACATTACAGTTAAAGGGGGACTCCCTTATTGGTTGGTTTCACTAATTTATATTGGGTCAGAGACCCTAATGATCGAAATTCTACTGCAAGTTACTTTTTTAGCCTTGTTTCGGGACCTCTCACTTGGGCCTATAAGAAACAATGGGATATTTATCTTTATTTATCAAAGCAAAGTACAGGGAAGCAGTTAATGCAAGTTAGAAATCCTTTTGGCTTCAACAGATCCTTTCAAAGTTTTGATTATAGTAGCAGCATCTGAAAACCCTTTGGTGTGACAATCAGAGTGCCATCAAACTCACCAAATACCTAGTTCAACATCAGCGCAACAAACACATCAAGCTTACACATGCACTTCATCAAAAAGCTCATTCGTGATCAAGTTATTAAAGTGTTATTTTTCCCTACAGAATATCAAGTTGCAGACATTTTCGCAAAGTCTCTTACAGAAGCGAAGCTCTCCAAACTTCTATCTATGTTAGGAGTTCAAAAAGTTATCATTAAGGTGGGATAGGATCTAATGCCTCCTTCCTTCTCTTATTATGTCATCTTTGTAAATCCTTCAATCCTATCCCAAGTTGTTCTTAAGGGGGGATGTTAGGATATTTAGACACTTAGGAGTTAGTAGAGGTCAACTTGGTCTAATGTGTTGCTAGGAAAAAATGTGTTTCCTTAGTATGCATTTGTAGTTAGGAAATCTAATAGTCACGATATGTTCTCGACATAGAGTGATCTGATGGATCATGTTCTCCTCAATCTTAATGGCTACATTGATTTGTGGCTTAACACCTGATTATTCCATGATCTCTCTTTAAAGAGCATGGAAGGTAATTTGTCAATGATCGGTTGTGAGAAACTCTCTTGTAAATATCTCTCTAATATTTTTCTTTTTCATTAATGAATTGATCCAAGTGGCCATGTTGGTTGGAGTGGTGGATGTTCCCCATAGGGGATTTACCACGTGAAAAACAATTTGCGTTGATCTTTGATCTGGTTGTCTGAGTGATTACTGAAGGTGTCCATCCCCTATTGGAATACATTTCTTTTCAAACATATGAATTTGTGGTGGTTCCTTTTTGGCTTACAAACACACCAGCCACCTTTATGTGTTTGATGAAAAAAATTCTCTGCAATTATTTGGATAAGTTCATACTGGTGTTCATTGATGATATCCTGGTATATTCCAAAATTAAGGAAGAGCATGAGAAGAATCTTAGGTTGGTGCTACATGAGATAAAAAATCACCAACTATACACTAAGTATAGCAAGTGTGACTTCTTTCAAAAATAGATCCAATATTTGGGTCACATAATTTCTAAAGGAGTGGTTGTTGATGTCGAAAATATAAAGGAAATCATGGATTGGCCAGCCCCTCAAAATGTATCTAAGGTAAGATCATTTATGGGATTAGTTGGATACTACAAAAGGTTTATTAAAAGATTTTACAATATTGGTCATTCCATCACCTCATTTAAAATAAAATGGGTGAGGTTTGTATGGTCAACAAAGTGTGAGACCAACTTCCAGTAGCTGAAACACTTCTTAACCAATGCCCATGTCCTAGAAATCGTAGACCCTAAAAAATATTTCCTATTCTGTATTGATGCTTGAAAGGAAGGACTTGGTGAAGTTCTCATGCAAGAGGGGCATTTGATTTTCTATGAATTGAGGAAACTAAATGAGCATGATAAATGCTATGTTACTCATGACTTGGAGCTTACAGATATTGTGCATGCTTTAAAAAATTGGAGGCATTACCTGCTTGGAAGAATATTTGTCTTGATGAAGGATCACTATGGACTGAAGTACCTATTTGACTAGCCATGGTTGAATTCTAGATAGGCTAGGTGGATGGAACTAATCATTCAATTCGATTTCGAAATCAAGAATATAAAAGGAAAGGAAAATCGAGTGGTGGATGCACTCAATCAAAGTGTGCAGACAGTGTACTTAACAACAACAAGCATGTGTGAAAATAACATCAAAAGAATAATCATAACTCTATTGCAAAGTGATGAACATTTTAATTTGGTGAAATAAATCATGTAGAAAGAACCAACAAGGAAAAGGTATGATGGATACCATCTCACAACAAATGGGTTGTTGATGCACAACAATAAGTTGTACATACCTGATTTAGTAGAGCTAAAAAACCTCATAATGGATGAGTTTCATAGGAGACATTATGTGGGTCATCCTGGTTACCAAAAAATAATAACAATAGTAAGACAATTGTATTATTGGATAAGAATGAAAAAGGATGTTGCATAGTACATTGCTAAGTTCCTAGAGTGCTAACAAGTCAAATTTGAGCACAAGCACCTAGCAGTATTTTTGCAACTAGTGCAAATTCCATAATGGAAGTGGGAGATTATCTCCATGGACTTTATCATAGGGTTGCCAAGAAGAGATAGGTATCACAATACATTCATGGTAGTGGTGGATACACTGAGAAAGGTAGCTCATTTTATCTCAATCAAGTCCACTTTTAAAGCTATAGATGTGATTGATGTGTTTATAAAGAAAAATTCAGATTGTGTGGTATGCCCAAGACCATTATCTCAGATCAAGATGCGAAATTCACTTTGAAATTCTGGAAAATCATATTTTTAGGCTTTGGATCGTAATCAACATTCAGCATGGCCTACCATCCCCAAATAGATGGACCAACCAAAAGGGTAAATAGAGTGTTGGAAGATATGTTAAGGATGCATGTTATGCATCGGCCCAAGCAGTGGGAAGAATATATACCCTTTGTAGAATTTGCCTACAATAATGGCTATCAAGATTCACTAAGGATGGGCCCATTTGAGGCTCTGTATGGAATGAAGTGTAGATTTCCTATTAGTTGGGACAACTCGATAGACATGATCACACTTGGACCAGACCTATTGAAAGAGATGGAATGGGAAGTGATCAAAATTAAGAAAAATATGAAAGTGGCCCAGGACAGACATAAAATCTATGTAGATAGGAAAAGAACTCACAAAGAGTTCAATATGGGAGATCATTTGTATATTAGGGTGAATCCCAAGAATATCTCCCTAGGAATGGGAACGTGTGCCAGGATAACACCCCACTATTTTGGACCATTTGAAGTCCTGAAAAGAGTGGGACTGGTGGCATACTAACTTGCTCTGCCACCTATTGTTAAATCCCACAATGTGTTCCATGTATCTTTACTTAAGAAGTATATTAATGATTCTAATCATGTCATTGATTGAATTGTGATACATGTGGAACTAGAGGTAGAATTTTATCCCAAGCCTCAATGCATATTGGATAGGAGAGAGACATTTCTCTTGAACTGATCCATCGTGCATATCAAAGTGAAATGAAATCACTTTGGAACATATGAGGCCACATGGGAACTGGAGGATGTTATGAGGATGGCATACCCATTTTTGTTTTTTGTATAAAATTGTGCATATGGTGCAAAACACTAAGAATGATGTTTCCTTAAGGGGGAGGGGAATGTAACACCTTGTTTTCCCCCAAGTCTGTAATTATGATTAAGACTTCATAAATTGTAATTGATGAACATTGTAATTTTGTTTTATGTTTAATAAAATTACCTACCAGTCGAATTAAGGGGAAATCTTGTAGTACTAGCCATGATACCATGAGTGGGAATTGGTGATGGGTAACTAGGAATTTCCTTGTCTTGCCAAGGAGCCTAACCCCAACCTAAATAACTTCAAATGAAGAAACATGCATGAAGTACCATGTTCATAAGAAAGCTCGTTAATGGAATCCTACCTAGTGGTTGGGGCATTTATGACTGCCTTCAGATATGTACATGGATGATGACTAATTCTACTAAAGCTTTCAGCCAGGAATACCATGGAGGTGCCCCTTCGATTTGGGATATTGAAACCTAGGGTTGCTTTTGATAAAAGAAATATGAGGAACCCGAGGAAATGAATGTTCCAATTGGGGAAAGGAAGAATCAAGGAGAACATGAGACAAAGAAAAAGAAGAATAAGTAGAGTGGGCTTGTGATTGAGAAAGGATCTCAAGATCAGAGAGCACAAAATCTAGACCAGAGTAGAGAAAAAAATTGGGAAGTTTTGTGAAGAAAATAGGAAGTTGGACCAGAATAATCATGGTCAACATTGGAATAGAGAATACATAGATCCATAATGGAGCAGAGAGGATCGTGGGTTGGTGCTTGATGGAAATAAACCAACATTGGTAAGGGGATAGCATTGAGGGACTGTGTAGTAGTGAAGGGACTCCTTTGAGCAAAGGAATTCTAGTTGTGAAGGCACCTGGTAAGCTCATGGAGGCCCTGGGCTTAGTGGGAAGAGGGAACTTCTGTTATTTTCAATGTGGTGAAAGAGAGTAACCTTCCCGACCAAACCCTTGACTTGAAATCCAACTTGTCAGATTCTCCTAGTGGTATCATGTCCTGGCATGGGGGTGTCTTGTTGTAGAAAGCATAGGTATAGGAGAGCCTATGGTTGGGTGGAGAGCTATTCACCCCCAGTCAATTGGTAGGTTGAAGTTTGACTTGAAAAAAATAAGTGTTTATGAATATATTTGAAAATATTTGTTAATGAATATGCATTACATTAGTTTCTTAAAGGAAGCTTTGACATGTTGAATGAATGTTAAGTCTGAGTTTTTTTTTGTATAATGAGGTTCTTTTTAACATTGATTGATTGTCTTTGGTGCATGTGTATGAGAGGTTTTATGGAGGCATGTAACCCTATTTTTTCCCCAAGTTGATGAATGGAAACTTTGCAAGATGAAAAAATATTCACTACAAGAAGTCAATGGGAGGTGCCACCTATGAACTAAGGATATGAGCCAAAGATATGAGGAGTCGGGGTTAAAACCTTGTTGACAGTGCCAAGAAGGTGAAGGGTTTGTTTGCTTCAAATCACCCTATACCCTTGTTTGAGTTCCATGTTTAAACCTCGAGAGAACCTCGGTGATAGATCTGGTGCAGAGAGTTGATCCTGACCATTCGTCAAAAATACGAGTATCAGAAGAATCCTGTCAGAAGGAGGGTTGTTCGAAAAAACCCATAAACATGGCCATAATGAACTTCCCGAAGAGATTGTTCTAAGTTGATGAGAGTCATTGATTCACTTAGAGATCAGGTTTATACGATTTGGATTGTATATCCTATCATGATACATTCCTCTAAGATTGTTGGAATGCGACATTCGAAAACATCCACAAAGAGTGCGTGGAAGGAATTTTCGATAAATAAATCCAGAAGGTGAAAGTATGAATGGACTAGAGCCATATATTTGAAAGAGGTTTGGTCGATGAGATTAGAGTCATTGATATATCCATGGGTTCATTCTGATAGAAATCCATGTGGGAATCATGTAACCATTAATCGTGAAGCAGATATAAGATCCAAGAGATTTCTAACCGTTATATCTGGGGATCTGATGATCGTTGGATCTGTCGGAAAACTCCAGTTCATAAATAAATATTCATAAGAACCATGAGGTTAGGAAAGGAGGTATTTATTGATGGAAAAATATCGATTTAGTGAAGGCCTTTGATTTACCGAGGAGTCCACCCAATAAGATCACAGTCTTATATTTTGTCGTAGACCCCACCTGTCGAGTGATTGGAGGAGTTTGGGTGAGCAAATAATTGTCATGTGGTTTATGGGTTCTGAGTGAATCTAAACCATTGTTTCTCCTAATTTTACATTTGTTGGATCTGTCAAGAGCAGGGTGTTCAGAAAGAATCGTTCTAAAAGGAAGTTTGGAGTTATTTAACCTATATTCCTTACTAGGGGGAGTTCAACCTGTTGTTCCTGAGATTAAACTTAAGGCTCAAAGAGTAATGTCATGCATCAAGATGTTTTATGAAAATGTTTTAAATGAGTGTTTTTCCTACCTTTAGTTATATAAAAAATAATCCTTTAATGAAATTAATAATAGGACAATATAGAGGTTGTATTGCATTTTCCGAGTCACAATTATAATATCAAATGGTATGAAGGAAGAGTACAAAACTGTTAAACAAAGCTAGGCATCAATTGTAGATGAATCTCACATTGTTTGTAGTGGAAGAAAAATAGAGAGTGCACCCTTGAACACGATATAAAATACAATAATTCACACAGCTTACAGGTCTTGTTTTACTCACAGTAAATACAGAGGAAAAACTGCTTACTTAATGAATTGTTGATGTAATACAATTACAGTAGTTCTAATACTAAATTGCAACCAATAACTTATCAAGGAATTACATAAAGAAATTCAGAGATATGGAAATACAGAAGAAACACATAACTCAAACTGAATGAAAATCAGAATCTATGTCTGCACTTGTATTAATACTCAAAAAGAAGAGTTTTCTCTATTACATTCGGTAAGAAGTAGCCCACATTGGGCTTGAAGCCTCCTCCTGAATACATCTAAAATATATATATCTATACAAAATCTGTCGCAACTCAAAACGGTTGGACTTCTTACAATATCTCCTAAAAATAGAATGTAATTTGAATGAAACAATAACATGATGATATTGTTTGAGTTGGCACTTTCATCTGCTCACAGACACGCTTGTCTTCCTTTTCTCTTTGAATTGGGCACACATGTCCATTGAGGCCACCATAATCATTTGTTTATTGTCCTCATCATCTGATTCCACTGCTATTTGTTCTTCGGATGCGTTTACTAGAAAAAGAATATCAGTTGAAAATATGGGGGGAGTGATAATGTGACAAGTAGCTCAACATTGGCTCGTCATGTGATGGCTAATAGTTACGAGAAAGAGTAACTACTCACAAATAGATTGACGTGGGGACAAGTGTAGGTGGTGAGGTAAATAGGGTAACTGATGTGGAAGGTGTGACAGGATGGAGGGTGAATAAGGTACATGATGTGGATGGCAGGGGTTGCTCCAATGTCCCTTTATGTTTCTCTATTTTGTGGGGGCACGAGGGGGTGGTTTGAAGTAACCCGCTTTTTGGACCGCAATGCACTTGGTGATGCCATGTACCCTCGAGAGAAAAATGTGGTTTAAATTGTGGGACCACCCTTAGAAATTAAACCCCACGCAAATTTGACCCCCACAATCACTCTCAGCCGTTGATCTCCACGATCCATTAAAATCCGACTGTCGATATTTGCAAAGTGATATAAG
>JASDQU010738320.1:71556-102225 GCA_032191745.1 Picea mariana
GAGTTTCGAAGTAAATCTCAGTCGTCCAAATCAAAAGGACACATAGTAGGAGATCCTGTACTTCGGTGACTTAGCACTCCAGAGAGTTTGTGCTCCCTTTTCTATCTATTTAGCCCCTTCCCTGCTATATTTGGTCCTTTTCTTAGTTTATCCAGCTTCCAAACTGATTTATCGTTCCATTAGATTCTAAAATCGGATCCATCAAGTTTTCTTGCAACTTTTCGTGGCGTCATAATCCTTAAGAAAATAATTTAGCCTACCTATAACAAGAGAGGTCTATAATTTCTTCATTGAATAAAAATGGCTAATCGCAATTCAAATTGTTAACTTTATCCAATCATACATATCGTTAATACTTCGACATTCGTGAGTGTTGGGTACAATTAGGGTATAAATCTCTCGAAGGTCAAATTCACGAAGAAGTTAATCTCCTATTACTCACTTTTATGTTTTAATTTATCATGTTTTAAACCTTGAATTATCCTTAAGTACTTTAGCGTTTTGACGTTCGGGGTTTTCATTGTTTATACTTGTTGGAATACCCGAAGCGCGAAGCTCCGAAGTGAACATTAGAGACTTTCTTTAAAACTCAAGCAACTTCTACAGTTCAGAGATCATTAAAACTGTTTGATAAAATTAGAGTAGATAATCGACGGTGGATATCGCAAGATCCTTTTCGACAAGCGATGGATTTATCTTTTAAATTCAAAAGGCGAATATCTAAGTTTCTTTTTTCTTTTTGGGTGAAATTTTTATTTCTAAGAGGCAAAATCTAAAGCTCAAAATATCAAAATTAAACGTGTTCCAACATAGTCTCCATTTGGGGATTGCAGCTCCCTGTGAGGCATGAAAGAACAGTATACCAAGTGCCTTTATTGGGTAAATGGAGTCATTATTACATTTCTGGGAAACACTTTTAAGGATTAATCATACAGAGAAAAATTGAACTTCAACCAAATCTTAGAAAACCTTCAAACATCCCCAACTATTGATCTCAAGTTAGGCTATTTAAAATTTCCCTTTCCTGAAACTGAGTTCATATTTGTTCAAGATAATCAAAATGACTTTAACCTAAATATCATACCTTGCCCGACTTTGTTCGCATCAAGGTTAAGTAGATGTAACAATTTTATTTAGGGAATCCCTCGTTGGTCCAGAATGTAAATATTATCGGAAAGAGAATTAGATGTCAGAGTATGTTCCGTAGATATGCATGACAGCCATATAGATATTGTAGATATTGATTCACTGCCAACGAGCCTGTTCAGTACCCCGGTGAAGTTATCTATCTCTCCCATTGAATTTCCTTTCACCACTTCAATTATCACTTTTGCATTTCGCTGAGATGAGGGCAATCATTACATGAATTTCCTTTCATCATCTCTTTTTGGAAAAAATGGGGGCAATCGAATTTCGAATTTCCTTTCACCATTTGTCTTGGAATAGATGGGGGCAATCAGATTATGAATTTTCTTTCACCATTTGTCTTATATTTTAATATTTTGAAGTGGGGGAAATCAATTTGTATGTATCATACAAGGGATGATATCTGCTTACAATTTTTAAAAGGGAGGTCTGTCATAATTTTTTAAGTGTACTCTCAGACTAATTTTCTTCTTATTTTCAATACACGTTCGCCTATAGGGAATATTTTATAGGGATTTTGATTTTCAGGGATCAACCTTGAGAAAATTAGTCAACCTTCGCCTATAGGGAATATTTTATAGGGATTTTGATTTTCAGGGATCAACCTTGAGAAAATTAGTCAGTTTAAAATCCGATTGAAGAGTTAAAGTTATCAAGATTAGCCTAGACATACTTTTCTTTCAGTTAAAATCAAAGGAAGATAAAAAAAAATCACCTAATCTTGTTTTGAAAATATGTTTTTAAGTTTTCGGAGTCAAGGTAAGTTACTTTCTTTCTATGAAGACTAGGAAAGGATAAATAAAATATGAAGTGGATAAGAACTTGGGGATAGGCAAAGAATGACATAATCACAATTTTGAATGATCTGAATCAGAAAAAATCCTAATCCTACACAAGTTTGTGTAATTTGTTCAGACTTCTATTGAGTTTATTTATTATCATTTTTATTTTTATTTCAGAGATGGCTTTAGAATTTATCAGCATGACACTTTAAGTTGTAACTTTATACCTCTTTTATTTTTAGGTCAGGTAATAATATTATCATGAGAAAAACTTCCTTCATATTCATTTTGAAAAGAATTTTCTTGAAATTTTATTTGAACTATAAGAAGAGTAGGAACTCATACCTTATTTTCCTTTTGAGTTTTCAGCAATTTATCACCTATTTCTAGAGAAATCGAATGTTTGAGTGTCAAAATTGTATTTGGCCTCATCTCTTGTTCAAGAAGATCTATTCTTCAAAACACCAAGAACAGTAGACCATGTATTCATCCTTCTACGACCTCAAATTAATCATGTTAAACTCTTAACCTCGTCATTGGGCTATGGAGTCATAATGCCTAAAAACTGAACTATACTGGATGCCATACTGAGAACCGAACTACTGAACTAAAATACAACGCTGAACTAGAATTCTGAAATGAACTGTTGATTTCGACAACTTATTTATATACATTGGCCCCACACTAATCAGGGGAAATTCCATTGATAAAGTAATATGGAATTTCCAATGGAGCCATGCAAATAGTGGATTGCTTAAAATACCTTGTTTTATGTTGGATGAAGGAATGAAAAAATTATATTTTTTTTGCAGCAAAGAATGAATAGGTAACTTGCAGCTACTGCTGAAGTTTGGTTGCACACAAAATGTTGCAAAGTTTTGGACCTCTTGAAGGAAATAATCCAACCAAACAACTACTAGATCATAGAAAGATAAATAATTTTCAAAATCAAGCGATACCTCTTCCTGTTGGCCTAGTTGCATGAAAAACCTTTGCACATTTTCTCCACTACTGATCTTTTCTTTTCCTAGCTCGAGAATGTCATATTGAGGCTCACTAGCCTGCTTCTTATCAGTTGCTAAATAGGAAGGAGATATCAACTGCTCCAGTAGCCCCTCCTTATCTCCTCGATCACCTGCCCAAGAATCTTCTTCATCACTGTCATACACAGGCTGATTGCTTTTATAGTGCAATTGATACTTTTCTTGCTAAAGTGAACTCTCTAAAGAAAGAGAAATAATTTGTTGCTCATCAACTTCGAAATTGTTTTCATCATAGTTATCAAACAAAAGAGAACTATTTTATGTTTCCATGCATGTTGGGAAACAAATCTGCTCTTCTTCATTGTTTGGATACTCATCGTAAATAGGATGATTATATAAAATTTCTTAACTTTGACTTTCAAAAACTTCCATTTCTTGATGATCTAGTAATGATGACTGAATAATAGCATCTTGATCAAAATAATAATTTAGAATAGTAGTTTGATCACGACAGTAATTAATATGAACATTTGGTACAATGACAAATGCAATTAGGGTATCGTTTCCATTGTCAGTGTCATTACCAAAATCATATTTTCCAAGAGTTGATTGCTATTGGTCTTCAATAATCTAGTGGCCTTTGCAAGGATCTAGATTAGCAGAAGATTCATCATCCTATCTTTGATCATCTCAAAGGACTTGAGGGTATGTAAGGATTTATTCATTTTTACTTGCAATCATGTCGTCTTCATTCTTACTGCTGCAAGAAACCTCTTCTTGATTTACTTCAAAGCTTTCTTCATATAAATTTTCATGATCTGTTTGAAGGATATCTTGTTTTTCTGCAAATTCTTCTTCATATAGTTGACCACAATTGCTATCATGTTCTGCTTTTTCATCAACAAACTGATTATCTTTACAATCTTGGTCTACGAAATCTAAATCGCGACAGTCTTCAAAAATTAAATTTGATGAATACATTCTTTTGCAATATTTATGAAAAGTTGCATGGAATTATTTTAATGATGAAATGTTGGAAGGGAGTAGTGATTTGTACCAAATTTGGGCATCCCCTCCCAGACTAAACATGAACAGTTTCATCAAAACATCTTCATGATCAATATCTAGTTGATGCATGAGCTTATGAAATTCAAACAAATGCTGAGAAGGGTTATCACCTTTATCCTCTCTAAAACTAGGAAGATGATCTCCCCATTCTTTAATATCAGGAACAACACTTGGAAAACCAAAAACATTTGTAAAGTCCAAAGGAGCAAACCTCGCAGCAATCCGAGCAGTGAAAGAACTTGAAATTTTGAAACCAATGGAGTCGCAAGTGAATTATGTGGAGTCTTCGAACTAAGGAGTCACCAAGTGAAAAATGAACCTTTTCACATATTCAATCTTTGTTCACCATCAAAGATTAAAGTTTTACTTTGTCATTCTCCTAGGGAAAAATAACTTCGTTTCTGTCCCCGACAATAGCACCAAAAATATGTTGTTCCTGAGATTAAACTTAAGGCTCAAAGAGTAATGTCAGGAATCATGATGTTTTATGAAAATGTTTTAAATGAGTGTTTTTCCTACCTTTAGTTATATCAGAAATAATCCTTTAATGAAATTAATAATAGGATAGTACATCGGTTGTATTACGTTGTCTGAGTCACAATTATAATTTCAAATGATATGAAGGAAGAGTACAAAACTATTAAACAAAGCTAGGCATCAATTGCAGATGAATCTCGCATTGTTTGCAGTGGAAGAAAAGTAGAGAGAGCACCCTTGAACAGGATATAAAATACATTAATTCACACAGCTTGTAGGTCTTGTTTTACTCATAGTAAATATAGAGGAAAAACTGCTTACTTAATGAATTGTTGATATAATACGATTACA
The DNA here is from genome assembly GCA_032191745.1 of Picea mariana. Taxonomy (NCBI): domain Eukaryota; kingdom Viridiplantae; phylum Streptophyta; class Pinopsida; order Pinales; family Pinaceae; genus Picea; species Picea mariana. The sequence goes on from JASDQU010738320.1 coordinate 76,364, forward strand.
GTAGTTGTAATACTAAATTGCAACCAATCACTTATCAAGGAATTACATAAAGAAATTCAGAGATATGGGAATACAGAAGAAACACATAACTCAAATTGAACGAAAATTAGAATCTCTGTCTGGACTTGTATTAATACTCAAACATGATATTTTTCTCTATTACATCCAGCAAGAAGCAACCCATGTTGGGATTGAAGCCTCCTCCTRAATAGATCTAAAATATATCTATTTATACAAAATCTATCGCAACTCAAAATGGTTGGACTTCTTACAATATCTCCTAAAAACATAATGTAATTCAARTGAAATGACAACATGTTGATATTGTTTGAGCTGGAGCTTTCATCTATCTCTTCATCTACTCGCACATGTTCTTGTTTTCCTTTGMTCTTTTAATTGGGCACACATGTCCATTAAGGCCACCATAATCATTTGTTTACTTTCCTCGCCATCTGATTCCACTTCTATGTGTTCTTCGGATGTGTTTACTGGAAAAACAATATCAGTTGAAAATATGGGGAGAGTGATAATGTGACAGTAGCTTGGCKTTGGCTCGTCATGTGATGGATAATATTTACAAAAAAGAGTAATTGCTCACGAATATATTAACGTGGGGACAAGTGTAGGTGGTGAGGTTAATAGGGTAACTGATGTGGAAGGTGTGACAGGCTAGAGGGTGAACGAGGTACATGACGTGGATGGCAAGTGTTTCTCCAGTGTCCCTTTACGTTTCTCTCTTTTGTGGGGGCATGAGGGGGTGGTTTGAGGTAACCCACTTTTAGGCCCGCAATGCACTTGGTGATGCCGCGTACCCTCGAGAGAAAACCATGGTTTAAATTGTGGGAACGCCGTTCAAAATTAAACCCCGCACAACTTCACCCCCCGCAATCGCTCTCAGCCGTTGATCTCCATGATCCATTAAAATCTGAATGTCAATCTTCACAAAGTGAGATAAGTGCCCAAAGTTAAGCCGAGGTCACAACTCTTGGTCATATGTAAAGAAGATAGAGTGAATTTTGTGCAATTCCTGTCCATCGATCTGAACAGGGGACATGTGTCAGATGATCCCTGTATTCTGCTATTTCAAACTCTAGGAGGAGGCAAGAAGTGATGAGTAAAGAAATCTCGAAGACCTGAAGCCCATCTGGACCATTGATAAAAGAGGACACGTGGCAAGAGATCATGTACTTCGGAGACTTAACATTTCAGATATTTTCACCTCGAAACGCCCGAAGCTCGGAGTTCCGAAGTAAATCCTCACCATTGAAATCAAGAGGACACGTGGCAGGAGATCCTCCACTTCAGGGATAACCACTTTGGAAGAAATTTAGGTGTGTGAAGCGAGAATTCCCGAATCTTGTAGTTCCAAAGTAAATCTCAGTCATCCAAATCAAAAGGACACGCTGCAAGAGATCTTGTACTTCGGTGACTTATCACTTCAAAGAGTTTGTGCTCCCTTTTCTGTCTATTTAGCCTCTTCCCTACTATATTTGGTCCTTTTCTTAGTTTATCCATCTTTCGTACTGATTTATCGTTCCAATGGATTTTGAAATCTGATCCATCAAGTTTTCTTGCAACTTTTCGTGGTGCCATAATCCTCAAGGAAATAAGATTAGCATGCCTATAACAAGAGAGGTCTGTAATTTCTCAATTGAATAAAAAATGCTAATCGCAATTCAAATTTTTAACTTTATCCAATCATACATATCGTTAATACTTTGGTCTTCGTGAGTGTTGGGTACAATTAGTGTATAAATCTCCCAAAGGTCAAATTCACGAAGAATTTAATATCCTATTACTCACTTTTATGTTTTACTTTATCATGTTTTAAACCTTGAATTATCCTTAAGTACTTCAACGTTTCGACATTTGGGGTTTTCATTGTTTAGACTTATTGGAATACCCGAAGCGCAAAGCTCTGAAGCGAATGTTTGAGACTTTCTTTAAAACTCAAGTAGATTCTACAGTTCGAAGATCATTAAGATCATTTGATAAAATTAGAGTAGCTAATTGATGGTGGATATCGCAAGATCCTTTTCGACAAGCAATGGATTTATCTTTTAAATTCAAAAGGTGAATTTCTAAGTTAATTTGTTCTTTTTGGGTGAAAATTTTATTTTAAGAGAAAAAATCTAAAGCTCAAAATATCAAAATTAAACGTGTTCCAACACAACCCATCACCAACCATTGATTAATCTGTGTCAAGTGATCCAAAATTGTCAATCCAGATGAGCCCTTATCCCATATGAGAAAAATACTTCCTCCAAGGGATTGTTAAGGGAAGGTGTGGTGTGTCCGAGGACACACCACCACCACGCCAGCGCAGACACCTACATGCATGTCTTAGCAAGTGACATGGAAGAGTCCACGTGGAATCCATGTAGGAATGATGACATGGTTGAGGGAAAAGACTAAAATACTTTAGAAGGCCATTCTTATTGGCCTGAAACCTGTTTTTGATTGTGTAGTTAATCGGTGAGATGCTCCATGTGAGTAGATTTCCACCTTTGGGGTTAAAACCTGAGGTCAGAGTCACTTTGGAAATGAGATTTTTGACATCGCACCATCCTAAGTAGGGTTTAAGGGAGTCATGTGTGTTAGAAAGTACTGCCTGATCAAGGATGGGAATTATTTCATCATCAAATCACAAAAGGGCGAATCAAATATCTCTCTAGTAAGTGCTAACCAATCCAAAACATTGATCGGTTCTAGTAAGAAGTGTGCATTGTTTTTCTTAAGAGAGAATCAACCAACAAAGGAATCTATAAGAGTAATGGCATCCCTTGAGGGATGTACCAAAGAATAGAAACAAGAGTTGTAGGATTTGTGGCAGGAATATATGGAATTTCACTAGGATCCTAAAAGGATTCCACCTAGGAGGGAAGTGAAGCATCAGATACAGTTATTTCCTGACTCCCAATAACCAAATATTGGGTTGTATATATAGTATGTTATAGAAGTAGATGAAGTGAATAAATAGTTGAAGTGGTTGCTAGAGAAGGGGGTTATTCAACCAAGAACCTCACCTTGTGGGTCATCTATCATCACAATACCCAATAATTATGGGACTTTGTGAACGTGTATCAACTACAAAGCTTTGAAAAAAATCCAACTGGATTGATGATTTGAACGTGTATCCTCTACCTAGGATTGATGATTTGTTAGATTAGATGCAAAAATCCAATCACTTCACCAAGTTGGATCTCAAATCAAGATATAATTGGGTATGTTTTAAAGAAGAAGACACCTAGAAGACCTCCTTCAAGACAAGGCAAGTTATATATGAATGGTTGGTCATGCTTTTTGGTTTATGTAATGCACCAGCTACACTTATGCATTTGATTAACTATGTATTCATTTGTAATAGTTTGCATGATATATTTGTTTATATATATAAATGGGAGGATCACATATCACATATCATGCAAGTGTTAGAGTCTCTAAAAAATAACCAGTTGTTGGAAAACCTCAAGAAATGTGAGATTTCTCAGCAATCATTAGTGTATTTGGGGTATGTGATTAGTGGAGGGGAACTCAAAATAGATACCACAAATATGTAGGCCATAATGAAGTGGTTAGTTCCTATTAATGTCACTAAATTTAGGAGATTTTTTGGGGTAGCATAGTACCTATAGAAGTTCATAGCATCATTTTTAGTGATAGTTCCACCACTCCATACCATAACAACAAGTGGTGAAATATTCCAGTGGGGAAAGAAACAACGAAAAGATTTTGATGACCTAAAACAAAATATCAGTCAAGCATCAATTCTCACATTGACTAACTTGTATAATCCCTTGTAAGTGGAGAAAAATGAAATTGGTTATGTTATGGGAGTAGTTTTGATGCAAGGAAGTAAGCTAGTTTGTTATCATTTCGAGATGTTTCATGGGGAATTTTTGAACTACCTACATATGATAAGGAACTATATGGCTTGGTTCAATCTGTTAAGAAGTGGAAGCATTATCTAATGGGAAAATAAACCATTATATGTAGATTTTAACCTTGTACAATTATTTACTATAAACATATTTTCAATAAAAGAATAGAAAAGACACAATGGAAAATACACACATTACACAGAGATTTTTCCCCTAGAAACCCAAAACTGGGAAAACTAGCATATTCTATATTTATTCACATCATACATTGTTTACAATACAATATACATATGGGATCCATCGACATCCAAAACCCTAATCCAATTACCTAGATTAGTCAACAACCCTAATTCCTTAACTGGAAATAGAAAACCATCGGTGAAAAACCCTGTACTGAAAAACCACACATAAATGGACATGAAAATCGAGGACCACCCAAAAATGGACATGAAAACCAAGGAAAAAAATTTTGGGGATGCTTCCCCTGAACCCTTGCGCAAGGGGGATCTGCCCCCCTCTTACCCCCATGCGTACCCAAAATGAAATTTGCAACACCAAGATCCTTCATGTCAAATTTAGAGGACAACTGAGTTTTCACATCCTGGATAATCTCCTTATTGTTTCCTATCAGCAACATGTCATCCACGTATAATACCAAATAAATCAAATGATCACCAACTAATTTAAAATACAAACAATGATCCTCTTTGCTTCTTGTGAAGCCAAGTCCCAACATATAAGTATCAAATTTTTGATACCACATCCTTGGTGATTGTTTTAAACCATACAAGGACTTCTTCAGTTTGCATACTAGCTTGTTCTTTCCCTTCAAAACAAAGCCTTGGTTGCTTCATGTAGATTTCTTCTTATAGATCCCCATGTAGGAAAGTTGTCTTCACATCCATATGTTCTACTTCAAAATCAAACGTAGCAGGAACAGATAACAAAAATCTAATAGAATTTAATTTGGCAATAGTGCTATGGGGAAAATTCCCCCTAAAAAGGTTCTAAGGAATWGGCACAACTATAAATCCCTTAAAATGATGAATTATCTCTAATCTACCCCAAAACAATCTAGACTACGTGATAAGAGAGAGGGAAGAGAAGGTTAAGAAGAGCACCTTGAATCCTTTTGGTTKATGTAGACCTCTTCCACTTGTTGTTGCCTTTTAGATCACAGATCTACTCCCAAATATGACGTGCAATATACTAAGAACACAACACAAAAACATATACAATCTCTAGTAATCACTTAAAAGCCTAAATATAGATGTAGATGATCAAATAGATAAGAACATGTAAACATAAATTTTTGGGACAAAGATAATCTCTTTTATTCATATACAAGATGAAAGGTTACAACCTTTACTTGCATACACCGCTCTATGAACCAAGTCTGGGCTCCTCTGTCGTGACTCCAAGTGCACAAATCCCACATAGAATTCTCACAACCAACATGCCAACATGGGAATAAGGAAGGGTTGCATAGGGAGAATGAATGCAAGGGAAAGTTGAGGATAAAACTCAAAGCAAGATACAAAACTTGGGCAATGAGAGTGAAAGGATTTTGGCAGCGTTTTCTCATTCTCTTGTTCATATATTCAAATGATCCCCCTAGACCTCTTTTTATATGAGAAAAATATGGTTATTCGGTTTGGGGAAGGGCTACAGGGGGTAAATGGTTAGGAAACCCCTTCATAGCCCATAAACTCCATCGAAATACGTGTAATTTTATACTTTTTGTATTTTTTGGAAGTAAACACGGGCTAACTAACATGTAGCACGTGTATGTACGTAGGTGGATTAGCATGCAACCCGCATATGTACGTTGGTTGATAATGCAGCAGGATGCATACATTATCCAAAAAGTTGTTTTTTGAAGGAAACCTCAGCAGCATGATTTGGAAAAGGATGCAAATGGATGGGCCAATGTATTGGATGCATAGATGTGGCATTTTTGGACTATAATAGATGACCCCTAATGTGTGAGGTCTAAAGAGAAAATGATAGTCGAAATACATTATAACATCTTTATACAGTGGGAAGGCATGGAGTCGAGTGAGCCCAAGATGAGTATTCGCGAGTGTGTAATCTACAAAATAATGATAATCTCTTCGAGGCGAGAAAACCCATGCTAGGGATAAACTAAGCATGGTTTCCAATCAAGTACATTGTAGATCCATGTCATATAAAATAATCATGACTACGAGACAAATGAGAATGTTTATGTAGCCGAAAATAATACAATGCGGAGCTACGTCTCAAAATCATCTAAAGAGATACAAATACAATGTGATGTGCATCTTCAAGAAGCATCGATGGCTGTAGCTAGAGGTAGTAGCTTCATAACTCAAGAAATATCTTCAAGGTCTTCAAAACTAAGATAGGAGTATAATAGGATTGTAGGACTCACTACCCTAAGGTATTTGACAAACTGTCATGGAAAGATTGGAAGAACTTGAACAACAGGTATCGAACTTCGTTGATTATGAATATGAACTTGACTGGATTCTCAAGATGGTCGACTCATGAAGGTCAAGAGAATAACTATAGAATTTGTAATACAGGTCGGAAAAACTTCCCTTGGATAGAAGCACAGAAAAAATAATGAGACTCTGGAAACATATTATTGACATAAGTTTGTGACACAGGAGACACCACAAACTCTTCATAGAAGAGTAACCAAATGGAGGAGGACACAACTCTATGTAACGAGAACAGATTCCTAAGGTTATATTAGATCCCAATGCTTGAACAAATGGAAGGATTTGCTTTGTCCAATGGAAACTATCTTGTTGTCAATAAAAGAGAATGTATATCCCATCCCCTCTTTTTGGAATATTTGATTTTTTTGTCTTTTTCAAATATTTAACAAGATTGAAAAAGAATAAAAGAATGTTATGTTACAAAGGAGGAATGAATGTCATGAGCAAGAAAACTAGCTCCAAGCGCATGGAACATATTGATGCTCAGTGCTAGGAGACATGTGTGGGATAAGGACACTCGAAAAAATTCCTACATGAGTCAAGGTGTCAGACCGCACGGGAAAAAATTCTACAAGGCTTGCACCTAAGGAATGATCTAAAGGTTGATTAATAGCAACATGAAGTCAGAATTAGGCCAAATACATAAGGATGATACATGCAATGTGATTACAACATGACAACACAAGACTCCTTCCATGTAAAGTTTTACAATCCTAGGGAAGGTAAGCTCGATGGTTTTTCACTTTTAGAGAGTCTGGAAAACACTAAAAGAAGACTCCAGAGTGATATTTTTTGTAAGGTAAGTCCCCAGGGCCCGAAAAAGAATAAAATCATACCGAGGAGAACTCTTATGGTCACTAGGGCCAAAGTATTATTTTTTCGTAATTAGTCTAGTCAGTCTGAAAAAGGGTTAAACTTATACCGAAAGGACTTCTCTTCCAAACCATTTTAACGAGTGTGACAGAGATAAGATCACTCAGCTATATTTTCAATTTTAAGGAGTCTGAAAAGATCTTAACTATGGACTCACTACCTTTTTCATATTTTATTCCTCTGAGCCTGAAAAAGTATAAAACATAACTTAGGAGAACTCTCCCAATGATACATGTCTCCTGAGTCATACCTTTTTCTTAGGTAATCTATTGGCAAGAAAAAGGGTTAAAATTATGCCAAATAGATATTCCTTTTGAAGAAATTAACAAGTGTGAAAGGAACAACGTCACTTGATGATATTTTCATATTTAGGGAGTCTGAAAAGAGATCAACTATGGACTCCAAGGGGTTTCCTTTTTTCATAAATAATCTCCAAGGCCCAAAAATGAGATAAACCAAAACCAAGGAGAATGGCCCTTTTTTCATAAATTTAGTTCCTCATGCCCAAAAAAGGGGTAAACTTATACCTGAGAAAAATCTCCTAGCGAACTATAGCTCTTAGGGCATACATTTTTTGTCAATTAGCCATCCGGACCAAAAAAGGGGTAAATTATTGTCAAACCAATGTGCCTTCAAATTTGAGTTTGATGAGCGTGAAGGGAAACAAGATCGCTCGGCAATATTTTCAATTTTAGGGAGTCTGAAAAGATATTAAAGGAGACTCATTTTCGTATGTAATCTATGTGAGGCTGAAAAGGATAAAAAATCTATCGCTAGATATCGCTTTCATAGTTTAAAAATGAGCTTGAAAGCAGACAAACTATGCTCTAGGGGAATTCCGTGGGTATAGTCCAGAAAAATGATGAAAAAGAAGGATGAGGCTTCAACACAAAGTCATGGTGGGACTAAAAGGACTCCCATGCCTATGAAGTACTTCAGCATGGGAACCAAATTGCAAACAAGGCTCTAACTAGGATTCCCATGGAAGGAAGGCTCTAGACCACATAAAGTATGACACATTGATTAGCAAGTAAGGTTAGTGTCGCAATTCAGTGGGGTCGATCCTAAGGCAAAATGAACCAGGAAATGAATAATGCAAAAATGCAAGTAGGGATAAACCTAACCTATATGTCAGTTTCGAGGTCAATACCTACCAGAATGGATCGATACAATGAATAAATGTCAAAGAAAAATGTCTCCAAGATCCTACATATAAGGCCAATAACACTCATACAAAAGTTAATAAATCCAATATAGCTAAAAACTTTAGAAAATAAGAGATGCTACTGAATACAAAACTTGAAAACAACAAACATGGACTATACAATATGGCACAAAGCACTGCACAACCTTACGACTCATGCATGGTAGTAGTTCAGGTAGAGCTCATTGTTAGGCTTTGACCAAGAGACTCTTCGATAGTCAACTTGAAAATTATCCCAAAAGGGAAGAAAATACAAACCACACTGTAAGTATTCCCACAGTAGAGAAATTGTATTCATGGCTTCAAGGATAGCCTCATCTTAAGGAAATTCAATATCCTAGAAATCACGCAAATGAGGAGGATCGATAGTCCCAAAGGGAGAAGAAAATTGACCATATTACATATGACGATGGAGGTTTTGGTCAGGACTAGCAAAGTCTATCAACAAAGAATCACAAGCACGAGGGTTTGAGGATCTACAAACAGTGAGATCATACTCAAAAGGATACTCAAGACCACTCGGACCAATAGGGGGAAGCAAGGGTTCCCATGCCCCCATTGGATAAAAATATTGATCAATTGTCGAGACCATGTCTCGAGAAAGAAAACATGATTTCACAGGTTCCTTCTTGGAAGCAACTAAACATTGAGGATAAGACACCACATAATAACCCGTGGTAGGGTAGAGTCTACACGAACACTAGGAACATATAAAGGGGAAGCCTGAACTAACGTTGAATTAGGATGGTGATTATCATATGTCAGTTGGTCAATAGTGACAATGCTTCCATTGTGAGGGAAATGCATCACTCAGAAGAGCGTAGACACCACAACGTTCATAGAATATACATGATCACTCATGAGAAGCATATTGAAATATAATGGGCCTTGCACCACTATAACATCGACAAGGATAGTCTTCCCACCTAACGAAATAGGAAATTGAGGAAGAATCCCCAAATATTCATTAGGACGTCTATCAAAATCCAACAACTCATGTGAAGCAGACACAAGCTCGAGAGAACCCAAAGCTTTCCAATCCGAGGAGGATAGAATACTTGTGGAGGTTCCTTCATCCACAATACATCGGTAAATGTTTTTTTAATTAACTTCAACCTTTATTTTAAAAGGTGAAAAATAAGGAAGGCAAGGCTCAACAAGTTCATCCCAATCAAAGGAAACCATCCTAGGACTTGGAGGGGGTGTGCTCGAAGAGCAGAATTCCCCCTTGTTTTGAAAGTACTAAACTGGAATGCTAAAAACATAGTCGGTAGACACATCACTCCCCATTAGAAGAGTGGGATCATCCAAATATTACATCGGCATGACCACTTTGGTAGACTCGACACTCTCTAAGAGAAGAGTGGGATCAGCCGAAGATTGCATCGGCGTGACCACTTTGGTAGAATCGACACTCTCCAAGAGAAGAGTGGGATCAGTTGAAGATTGCATTGGTGTGACCACTTTGGTAGACTCGACACTCTCCAAGAGAAGAGTGGGATCATCTGAATATTGCATTAGTGTGACCACTTTGGTAGACTCGACACTCTCCAAGAGAAGAGTGGGATCAACAGAGTATTGCTTCGGCACGACCACTTCCTCAACCACTAGCTGAATAGGTTGTTGGACAACATGGTCTGAAGGAACATCACCCCCCAAAAGAGGAGTGGGATCGGCCGAAGATTGCATCAGCATGACCACTTCATCAACCAAAGGATGAATAGATTTCAGGGAAACCAAATAAGACTCATAATCAAAAGATCTTGTAGACATGGACCACAATATTTGTTCCTCTGGAAGGCCAGGGCATAAATGAGTAAGGTGATATCCTTTGCAAATATTACAATGGAAATTAGGCTTACTTCCTATCCATATAGGTTTCTCAACAGAATTAATGCCCCCAGCATGACTAGTAGTGCTTAGTTGCATATCACTCGTATGAATCACATTTATGAGACTTGTTCCCCCAACATGACTTACAGTGGTTGGTTGCACATCTCCAACATGACTTGTAGAGATTGGTGATTGGTCAACAACATGACTCATAGAGGATACATACCTATAGCCAGTATGACTAGCAATGACTGAAATTTTTCCCCCAACATGACTTGTAGAAGTTGGGTGCTTTCCCCCAGCATGACTTGCAGAGTTTGGGTGTTGGTATTCAACATGAATTACATAGGTTGATGACCTATCTCCAACATGACTCACAGAGGTTGGTGATTTCTTCTTCTTATTCTTCCTCTTTCTATTTCATTTAGACTTTCGGTTACTAGTAGCTATACTTTCACCAGAAAAGGCAAAAGGAGGAGGAGAAGACTTTGTTGACGAAGGATCATCAACATGATTCCCATGACATAAGTTTCTTAACTAAGAAGTGTCAAGAGAATTCGAGACATTTGGAATGGTACCCAACCAAACTGACAGTTCCACATTCAACCCGGGAATGTACAAAGTGTCCATCAAAGGGACACCAAAATTTCTGAAGAAAGGAAAATCATAAGAATCCCCTTGTGAAGGGGCTCCTTGGTTGGTATCGTCAGGAAATTTGGCCATGAAGATATTATGCACATGTTCTTCCCTTGGGGGATCATTCAAGTCTATAAAAGTCTCACACACTGACTCTGGTAAATCAATGGTATAAAAATATACACTTATAAGGAGGAAGCTCCATGTTTCTAAGAGGAAGACCAAAAAGTCCTCATGACCAGTGGAGTGGGTATTATACCACCTTAGGTTGGAGACCCAAAGAAATGATTGACTAACTCACTATGGAAAACTAGGGAGCACAGATAACACCACTAAGAAGAAAATCCAAAAAAGATACAAGCCAAACAAAAGACCCTTTTGAATGCTTCCAACCCAGGGAGATGAAGTCTTGATCGTCCAAAGCATTGACAAAGGAAAACAAATAGCTAGGAGAAGCAGTTACCCAAACCTTCGACTGACAGTCCCTTTGGGTGTCGCCCAGAGAGTAAGATTATGCCTCAGGTACCTCAATACACCCCTCGCAGTCACCTATGTGTCAACCTATATAATGGAAACTAGGCCACCAATTTGTAATTAACAACCAGGGAGGTATAGTTGACAATCGGGTGAGTGTATGGGAAAGGTAACTAAGCCCGAAGCTCCTCTGGAGGCCTGAAACACAACATGGACAAAATAACTCTTAGATTACCTTGTACAGATCCAAGTGTCTCAGAGGTCTGACACAAGTCGGGTCAGTAATGCTACAGGATTCACCCCCAATACACACTCTCCCAAACACTTTGTTAGGATCAAGAGTGGATATCTCCATCACCTTCCTCCATGCAGCCTCGTGTTTGACTCCTTTGTGAGAGGAGATTCTCATATTGAGTAATTAAAAGGTGGATTTTTCACACCCTAGCATAGAAACCTAAGTTAATTTTTGGTTGGCTTTGGAGAGTGTACCTCTCCACACCTAATCGAAGGCCCTAGCCTAAGATATTGGTGAACCCTAGAAAAAGTGTTACTGTTGGCACAGGGGTAGACCCAAAGTTCAACACTACAACAACACACCAACAAAACCCTAGCTATCGGCCCTTTCGGCAACACCTACGAAGCAAATGAAGTCTCACCCAAGGTAGAGGCAGGGGTGGTTGCAAGACTCAGGTGTCTGCAACCTTAGCTGGGACACAGATCTGTGATTATAGCACTTAGAAATCACCTAGCATAGATTATTCATCAATATTCAACCCTTCTGATACTTCACAGATAGCAAAGAGCATCGCAGTATATACTTAGATCTAAGATAATTCAACACTTAGCCACAACAAGATAGATTACATTCGGTAGATCAAGCACTAAGCATCTTACATACCAGATATAATATTCACTCATATCTCAGAAGCACAAAGCATAAATAGATCTATCTAAACACATCAAATCACTTAGCAAAGGAAGAGATAAGCACATCAGGTCGAGGCACAGAGCACAACACACATATTTACCGTGGTTCACCTCCACCCTGGGGCTATGTCCACAAAGTATTCTTCTTTATTAGCTTCAGTTAATTAGGTTACATCATAGAGCCATCTGAATCCCTCTTCACATAGGGCAGAAGATATGCGCAGCTCGCTAGATCCTTCTTCCTTGCACTACATCACAAAGCCTTCTACAGTCTCTCATAGGGACTTGCACTCGGCTCTGCAAGTCTTACAGAAAATGCACAAAGCCTTGATCACACAGATTCAACCCTTGGCACTTAGCCTACATCACATAGATATATCATCCACTACTCCTCTATATGGCCTAGACATATATATATATATATATATATATATATATATATATATATATATATATATATACATACAAAATAGGCCTAAACATGGGTAAACCCATGGGCCGACATCCCAATCCCATTACATTATCCCCAAAAACCCAAAAAGGACCCAAAAAAAGGTCTAGCTTCCATGATTTCTGCTTCGCATTGCGCTCCATATTTGACACGTTGTCGAAGTCCCAAAAATGGTCAAATATGACCAAGTGTTCCTCAAAACTTGGTCAAGGGCCAACAAGCCCCCAACACTCACTTGTGACTCGTCCTGAGTCACTCAGGTCTGGGTAAGTTTGCCTCAAAGGTCTCAAGCTTGGCTTGAGTTTCTTCGACTTGTCTCTGTGCTACTGCTTCTTTCTCAGCGGATTCATGAACAACCGCTTCACTGATAGGTCCTTCCAGTTGTTACCCGTCTGTAACAACTAATTGTTCTAGTAGTGTTCCTTGGCCTTCAATTTCTTCAAATAGTAGGTAGGCCACCTCCTGGCTCAACTGGATTTTTTGGGTGACTTCCATCACTCTGTTCTACGTGGTAAGAATGAGTTGTTGGGCAATGCGCTATTCCTGGGATCTCTTCATCCTCTCGATGGGTGATAGGAGCTTGAGTTGTGCCTGTACTGTATATGCGTGCTTCTTTGCTTCTTGGAGTTGGGACTCCAATTTATTCAACTCTGGGTCTTCAGATAGTTGTTCATATATCTTCGTTCTTCTGCTACTTAGTTGTTTACATTCTATAGCAAGTGTTTTAATCCTCTCGACTATGCTATGAGCATTCAATTCTCGTTGGTCGTGCACTTCTTACAGAGTCTGTGGTATGACCTAAAGCTCTAATTTCGTGACCCTTTGTTGAAGTTGTTGAATAACTTCAGCCAGCTTCATCACTTGGCGCTCTATGGGCTCTTCGGCCTTCTTCTCTAAGCCGATCATAGAGTGAAATGATCTGTTCATTGCTTCTTCAATTCTTATCTTCTTTGTGATCAACTATTCTTTCTCTTTTTGGATCTTCTCTCTGTCTTCTTCAATTTTTTCTTGGAGAGCATTCTTCTCTTGTTGTGTGGCTTGGCATTGTTCAATAATTTCCTCCTGTGCTTTCTTTAGGGCCTGGGTGGCCTGCACTTTTTCTTCCTAAGCATGTTGAAGGCGTACTTTGACTGCATCATCAGTCTTGCGGAGCTGAACTGATTCATCTCCCACTTCTATTGTTCCTTCTGGTAGAGGTGTAGTAGAGATTTCTTGGCTATAATGGAGTGCTTGTTGTACTCCTTGGAGCATGATCTCAATTTGGCTATACATTTGTTCCTGCTTCTCTATGATTTCCTTTGAAGCATCATTGACCACTGCAACAATGAAATCAAATTCATCCAATGTGAGGGCAATTCACATCTTGGCTACAGGGGTTCTTGGTTTCTTTCTGGGGGAAGATTTTAGAGGTGAGACCTTCCTTTTCTTTGATGAGTCTTCTTTGTCCCTAGGCAGTGGTACTTCGACTTTCTAAGTTTCTGTATCACCTTCTTCATCTAGTTTAATGGAAGTCGTCCTTACAAATAGGTTGTCAACATCCTGGACTTCTTCAGTCTTCTTCGTCATTTTAGCTTTCTTTTTCTTACTAGGCCCAGGTGTATCCTACGCAGTTTTGGGGTTGTCAATGTCGGAAATTTTTGTGGGGTCTGCTGAAACAAGGAATTTCGCCGACCATTCCTTGGTAATCTCTTACAGGTCTTCTTCTGTCAGCTTATAATAGGACTGAAGCTATTCCTGGTGCTCATCAACGTGTGGGGTTAGGTATATAAAGTGGCAGTCCACGTTGAACTTTATCAGAGGTCGGAATATCTGTAAAGTGTTCGAGGTTATGTTAGGCTCACTCCTTATGGCTTCTTTCAATTGTTTATAGGACGCGTGGAAAATGACATTCGATTTCCATTGCTTTCTCATGTCGTTCGAGTACCATAATGTACTGAACTTTGCGACTAGTGGCTCAAAGAGATCAAGGTCCGGGAAGGTTGCGCCTTCCGGTAGCTCCCATGCAACAAAAGCGAACAGTATCAGGAGCCAGCTAAAATGGAATTCATGCCCTTGATCCTGGGCTTCTCTGCAGTCAATCTCCAGTTGATTCACCAGGTACTTCGCCCAGTTCATCTGTAGTCCCTCTGCACACTCTCCTACGAGGTCAACTACAAATCTAGATACTTGTGTTGGTCGATTCTTGCGTACCAACTTCCCTACGATCAGTTGGCATGCGAGGTGCACTACACCACTTTCAATAGAAGCTACCTTGTAGCCTCTCATGCTTTTCTCAACATCGCCATAGGCTTCTTTGATATTATGCGCAAGAGCGTGGTCTGCGGTCTTTCCAGGATAGTACTCATGGGGATTAGGGCCCTGAATGCTAATCTTAGTGATCCTATTGATCAACGTCGGATCAACAGTTATGCGACAATCTAACCACAGGTATCCTCCGTGGTAACTTGCTAGCAATAATTTTACACAAGAATTCACCTTCTGGTGTCTGCTGAAGTGCGGTATTTTCATAACATTGAGCAAAGTAGCCTGCGCGAGGTTCATCATCCATTATTGAGGGATGAGCTTTGAATTCTTGCCCTTAGTTCTCGTCAAGTAATTATACAAGGCGAGCATGTTGTAAGCTTTATGGTCCCCCAGGTTGAAGTCACAAAACTTCAACGTTGTAACCTTGTATTGATCTACACGATAGGTGCGTACTCCTTTTGGTAGATATGCAGTGACTAGGGTGTATTCAAATTCTCTAGGGACACTGTCCTTGTTAATCTCAATGCTCAGAGGGGGTATGTAAGCTGGTAGGATGGATGGCACTAACTTTGTGTTGTCTATGTCGTCCTTATTCTTAGTTCTTCTCTCTGCACTGGCTCGAGATGTTCCTGCTCAAGTAGTCTACGGGGAGGCTTGCACTCCTCCCGTTGATGATTCTTGGACTCCGGTGGATATTCTTCTTTCCAACATGACTGTCTCAGTCATTAAATTGAGAAGGACCTCTATGACAGATTCCTCAAGTTCGGTGAGCTCGTCGGACATACACACTCGGGAAAGATAATCGGGGTCACGATGATCTCAAAATACCGCACTAGGATGAACAATCTACTTGCAATGATCATTGTAGGCAATCACTATTTCTGCAGGCTTCGATTTTTCAATTGGAAAAAGTGTTCTTTGGGCACGGTGCGACAAGCTTAATAGAAAATTCGTCAATGGTCTGCTTGCAACGGGTATGAATCTTTCATGAACATTGATCCACCCGTTATGGCATGGTCCAACGGTCTGGTGGTGATCCTTTAATGCTTTTCTATCCGTTCAGGGCAGAAGTCGAATGGGTATATCGGTCCAACGGCTATATTGCTTCTCCACGACGAAGTGTCGTATGTCCTTGTTCTAATATCCTGGCGAAGCTCACTTCCTGTGATTTCTGTGAAGTTTCCTCAGGAATCTTCTGTAACTTTTCAATCTTGGCTCTCTTCTTACTTAGCTTCCTATCCTTCTTCCTCGTGAGATTTGCCTCGGTAATCCTTTTTCCATTATGATTCGTATATTCTCTCAACATAGTCACTTCGCGATGCTAAGATTATTTCCTCAGATCCAAGGGTAATACTCCTTCATCATATGGATTAGGTATTTCGGTCTTCTGTGGTTCCTCTAATGCTATTATATCTTCGACATCCAAGTCCCTGGTGTTCAATATCTTATATATGTTCTCTTGTTATTCCATCAAGTAGGCGATCCTTCTAGTCATAAATTCCATGAGTTCTTGCTTCTTCTGTTCTAGGGTTTCCTTTTCTTCTTTTCTATGGATCTGGTCTTTTTCAATCCAGATATTTCCTAACAAAGTTGGAAATGGGGCATAGTCCTCAATAAATTTAATAACTTTTAATTCTTCTTCTGTCGAAGCTCCATGGGTACTCATAGCTATATGGGTAATCCTGCCACATAGGGTTACCAGTTTTCCTTTAAACAACCCTATTTTTCCTAGTGAAAGAACCATAGTAGGCCTTCCTAGGGTTTTCCAAGTACTTTATGTCATAATGTTCATCTGTGTTCCCTCATCCAGAGCACAGTCAATGTTGAAGTCTCCTATTCTTACTTCGATTTTCTCCTTTTCTTTGAAGATCTCTGACAAACTGGCATCTTTATGTTCATCCAGGGTTTCTTTCATTTTCAGCAACATAATCTTTTATTCTTTCTAGGGTTCTTCTATAATCTTAGTCTCTTGATCTCCTTCAGGGTTTGCTTGTTCCTTATTCATCTTTTCAAGTCTAGCAATCATTCTCGGAAAATCCAGTACTTCATGGTCCATAGCCTTACAACAGAGGCAACTAAGGTTTCTCCCAGGGCATTCCTTAGAAAGATGTCTTGGTCTTCTGCAACTGTAACAAAGAGTTACTCCTCTCTTTCTCTTCAATGATCCCCAACTTTTCTTGTACTGCTTGCTAGGGTCATAATGGCTAGCCTGCAAAAATTTATTTCTAGGATCTTGCATCCATTGGTTAGTCCAAAAATTCTTTCTATGCATAGGTATAACATATCTTTCATTATTCTTATCAGATCTATTCATATCAAACGTTCTTTCATCTCATAATGCCCTAGTTTTCAAGCTAGGACAAAATCTATCAAGCATACCTAAATCCATACTTTAGAAATAAAAAAATTCACTTCTTTTACTTCTACAGGGCACAAAGCTTCCAGATCTAAGAACTTTTAACTATTCTTACCTTTATTGGAGCACAGAGCTTACACATCTTACTTATTTTCTTCAGTATCAACCTTTTTTCTTGCAGATCTGACTTCTTCCTTCATATTTGTCCTTCCTTATTCAACACAGAGCTTTTCAGATCAAGTGGATCACTGCACACTAGGGCATAGATCCACACACAGAGATTTCACAATTTCAGGACGAATCTTTGCACACAACTTCTTCTTCTTAGTTCCCAGCAATCACAGTTTCAGGTCTCAGCAACGGAACCATTTGGTGGCACAGGGGCAGACCCAGGGTTCAACACTACAAAAGCGCACCAACAAAACCCTAGCTACTAGCCCTTTCGGCAACACCTGCAAAGCAGATGAAGTCTCACCCGAGGTAGAGGCAGGGGTGGTTGCAAGACTCAGGTGTCTACAACCTTAGCTGGGACATAGATCTGTGATTATAACACTTAGCAATCACCTAGCATATATTATTCATCAAGTGCAATCTTTTCTCCTTTCCGTGCAAAATGCACAAGGCAAATTTCAAGTGAAACAAAAGAGCAAATCAAAGGATTTTCTTTCTTTTCTTTTCTTTTTTTGAAATGATTTTACGATGAGAAGAAAACACAACCCTATGCTAATTTATTTTTCTTTTTCAAATAACAATGCAAAACAATGGGTCCCCAAGGTGTAGGACAGTCAGTGACAGAGTGTGTTGTTGAGCCACTTCGTGTTGAAAAGTCACCGGTTCGAAACCTGCAGGGACAAAAAATCCAACCATGTTAAGGGTTGGTGTGGCTTAGGCCGGGTGCGATCCCCGGGTGATTTTGACGGCTTAGATGCCCCTGAGTCACGGTTTCTCAAGCCAAAGGTTAATCTTGATGCCAAGAAGGTCCAGACCAATTAACAAACAAAAAAAAAACAATGCAAAACAATGCAAAGAAAGAAAGAGACCCAACTAGCATAAAACTAGTTTTTTTTTTTGTTTCAATCAAAGAAAAACTAACAAAAGATGTTAAAAGAAACTGCAGAATACACGATTCATTTTTTTTAAATGCAACTCATTTTTCTTAAAATTCAAACTAAAAATAAGCCAAAAATGCTTGGAAACATAGAGAGACAAGAGGATTTCTTTTTTTTATTTCATAAACAATCTGAGCCTGTAAATTGTTTAAACCCCAAAAAACATAAGCTTTTGGAACTTAGGAAGACCTGGAACCACAATTTTCCTTTCCAGTAGCTTTTTTTCCCGCACCGATCTCCTCAATACTGAAGTATGAGGATCTTCTTCTTATGATTATTGTTCTTCGGTAGAGTCTGATTCATCATCCTTTGGCTCAAACTCTATTTTCTATGGTTCTTACCTACTTGGTAGGACATCTTGTTTGACAACATCCTTCATTTCTCTAAATATCACATCTTGGCTATACAAAACCTTCTTAGTTTCTGGGTTCCAAAGATTATAACCTTTGAAACCATCTTTATACCCAATAAAGATATACTTTTTCATCCTTCTTATCTAGCTTACTCATGTTTTCCTTTGGAACATGAATAAAGGCCTCATAGTCAAATAACATGAATAATTGCCTCACTGTCAAATAACTCGAGATGTGTGAGAGATAATTTATTACCATTCCATACCTCATGTGGACTCTTGTCATCTAGTGTTGATGAGGGTGATCGATTGACCAAATAACATGTAGTACCCACTTCCTTTGCCTGGAATTCTTTCCCTAACCCTGCACCATTGAGCATGCACCTTGTTTTTTCTATCAGCGTCATGTTCATCCTTTCTACAACTCCATTTTTATAAGGTCTATATGGATTATTCTTCTACCTTTTTATACCACACTTCTTACAGAACTATTCAAATTCATTCTCGCAGAACTCTCCACCATTATATGTCCTCATCACCTTAATTATTTTCCCTTTTTTATTCTCAACAAAAGCCTGAAAATATTTAAACGTTTCAAAGACTTCAGATTTCTTCCTAAGGAAATATATCCAATTATTCCTGAAGAATTCATCTATAAATGAGACATAGTACACAAATTTTCCCAATTATGGAACCAGCACGGGTCCAAACACATCACTGTGAACTAGCTATAAAATTCCTTCTGCCCTCATTGCACAAGAGGGGAATCTTACCTAATTTTGCTTCACATATACATAATGTTCACAGAAATCAAAATCCATAGAGAAGTTATACATACCTTCAACCATGCCTTTACAATGTAGTAGTCAAAGACCCTTCTCACCGATATGCCCCAGTCTTTGATGCCACAACATAACATTTTCTCTAGAGACTGTAGGAGTTTTTCTTTCTTCTACTCCAACATCATGAACAATGGAACTGTTACACCTATCACTAATAGTGCTTCCTTGCAGCTTATACAGAGTTCCAATATGAACTCCCTTCAGCAACAACATTGCTCCTCGAACCATCCTACAGGTTTCTTTTTAAAATATCGTTTTTACCCCTTCATAGTCCATTTTCCTTACAGAAATAAATTTTTTGGCCAATCATGAGATGTGCAGAACACCAGGAAGTGTTGTAATCCTTTCATATATTATACTCAACTTGAATTTTCATCATCTTATGATCCTGGTTGTCAATTCATCACCTAGGAAAACATTACCTCCATCATACCTTTCATATTCACAGTGTTGATTTTTCAAGAGAGATGATATTGTATATATATTATTATTATTTAATATGCAAAAGGATCACAACTGAAAGATAGATAATCACAAAACAAAAATATATATCCTTAGGGAAACCATCAAGGGGGAGAAAACCTTACAAACTTTCATCATTATAGATTCCTACAACATGTACAACGCCATACAATGCTCTTTCATGAAATCAAGACCAAAGAGACCGAGACATGATCCAAGAATAGCCTCCTAGATCAGTGTGTACTACTCTCTTCTACTTATATTCAATGAGTGATCAAAATGACTTGATATAACCTCTATTTATAGTCTAAAATATCTAAAAGACATGAATTATCAATAAACCCTTTCACAATTACTCTTAGGAATAATCAATACAATTACACTTAGGAATAACTTCTGAAATTACATAAAATCTCAACAGTCTCTCTTAATGAGGAAGGTATTCTATCTGGCACAAACTCTAACACAGTCACCATCCACATGAGCTCATCACCATTAACTTTTGAACACACGAATATATACATCACAGTAAATTCATATTGACTTCACATCA
The DNA here is from genome assembly GCA_032191745.1 of Picea mariana. Classification (NCBI taxonomy): domain Eukaryota; kingdom Viridiplantae; phylum Streptophyta; class Pinopsida; order Pinales; family Pinaceae; genus Picea; species Picea mariana. The sequence continues at coordinate 97,047 of JASDQU010738320.1, forward strand.
TGCATCCAGGGATGGTGGGTAGCTCTCCAATAGCCACAACATGTCATCATGAGATTATCCAATTTCCCCTAGAAAACTCGGATATCTTATGCATGACATCCAGTACCCTGCGATAAAAATTGTACCTCATCTCTTCAACATGCATCCAGGGCCGATGGGTATCTCTCCAATAGCTACAACATTCCATCATGACATCCACCACCTTGCGATAACAGCTGAATCCATCACTCCCTCTGAAGAGGGACTATGCCAATCTTTTCTCTGAAGTACTTGAAATTCGTTCTTGACAACGAATTTTTTAGCACGTCYGCAACCTGCTCATCGGTATCCACATATTGGAGCCTCATTTCTCCATTCTACACCATGTCCCTGATATAGTGATACATGATTTCGATATGCCTCGACCTATCATGAAACACCAGGTTCTCTGACAACTTTATACAACTCTGGTTTTCGCACAAGATATAGGGCACCTCCATCACAATATTGAATAACCGAGTCAACAATTTTCAAAACTACACTACTTCGCGACTTGCTACCAAATACTTTACCTCAATCATACTAAGTGCTACACATTACTGCTTCTTATTGATCCATGAAATCATATCGGATCCCAAAGTGAAGCAACATCCCAATGTACTTTTTTGTTTTTCAACACTACCGACCCAATATGAATCTGAATATCCAAGTAGATTGAACTCACTGTCTGCAACATACTTGAGCCCATAATCCACTGTACCTTTAAAGTCCCTCATCACATTTTTTACTGCAATCAGGTGAACACATCTGGGGTCAACCATGTACTGACTTATGGTGTTCACATAAAAACATACATATGGTCATGTATTCATCAAATACATCAATGATCCAATCATATGCATGTATAATGTAGCATCCACATTCTCTGAAGTTGTATCGTCCAACAACTTCATATTTGATGTCATCGGTGTAGCCATCGGTTTACATTCCAACACCCAGAACCTCTTCAGGATATCCACAACATATTTTCCCTGGCCAAGGAAGATCTCATATGTCATACTTCCAATCCCAAATAGTAATGTATGAGACTAATATCCTTCTTGTCAAACTCAGAGGCCAACTCCCTTTGTCATTGAAAACAAACCCTACTGTCGAGTCTGCCTCACTGGTTGCTCCCTCTATGACTGAGGAAAAATCCATACCCCATCCCTCATGATTGGCTGCCTCTTCTATGAACCATGATTCTATCCTGAATAGCAAGCATGCACAGTTGTAGCCCAATCAACATATTAATGCAAAGTGTATTCACAATAGAACATCATATGCATCATTGGTTCCTCACGTCTTCTATAATTGTAGCAACAAATTTGACAGACACCTCTCTACGCAGCAATAACATTGCCTATTTTCCATTGTTTCCCCTTGCATATTTCCAAACGTGCCTTCACAGACTCAGACACCCAAATCAGGGTTCTTTCCATCTGAGAGGATTCTCTTTGCATTCCCAATTGGCTATACAATGGATTTTCATTCAATCAATCACCTCTTTCCTAGCCATTGCTTCCAACAGCAAATTGCAAGTAATCCAAAACATGGAAACCATAGTTCTTCTCTTGTATTTTTCCCAAGGAAATCATTCCAATCTTACACTTTTCCATATGAATTTCTCATGAATATCATTTTACATAAACATGCACCAGCAGTTCAAGTGATCATGGCATACTTAACAACGCCGAATAGTTTGTATCATAGATGACGTTGACTATGCCAAATATTTGGCTCCAAGCAGATGCAAACGCCAACCATGAACAAGGTTTGACTCCCAAAGCATTAATCGGGTAGTTGCAAAACTCCTCTTTATCCCTAGCCTTCAAAAACTTTTAGGCTATCATACCAAAATGATGCAGCACTAACGCTGCCCACAACGTACAAGAAGGTGGGATGGCCCCTATAGGCTTACGTTGCACGTATTGGATCATTGTTGGTATCATAAAATAGTCACGAAAATATATTCTTGTATAGGCTTCTCTCATAAGCCTCTATAGCATATTTATTCAAACCATATTTTTGTCAAGGCATTCTCATTTCACATTATACAAATTCCTCCCACAGCGTTCCCGTGCTCATAAACCCACTGGAATTTTATCTGCATTGGAGGATTTGAAACAATGTCATATTATTTCTCTTCCTCATGGTAATGCCATTACTTGGTGATTTTGAAACGATGCCATCAGTCATTTTCATGGATACCAACACCACATGGTGCACATAGTCACATCCAAAATTAAATAAATTGAAAATTGCAAATCCCATTTTGTCCCACCCGTGATCACCTAATCGATCTGATCCCATGAATTTTCACATAGTCATTCAATGTTTCAATTCTTAATCTTTTAACAACTCACCATGTAGATTCCTTATCTCGATTATCCTTGCCTCAGATAGATGAGATGTTGTCGCTGAAAATACTGTGTGCACTAAGACCCAATTCTACCATTGAAACCATCGATCAAATAAACTGCTTAAAATGCAGCACTTCGGTGGATCCTTCTACTTGGAAACTTCACTGTTTTGGCAGTTCAATCGAAATGTCTCACAAATTTCCATAGATTTTGTCTTTTGGTATCTTGATATCTCCACAAAATTCAAAAAATCCACAACAAGAAACCACACCTATGATACTTTAAAGAAAGTCATAGACGTGCATAGGATCACAGTCACTGTTGAGACCCTAAGCTTCAAGGATTTCCACAGCGCACAACTTTGGGTCACCCTCATCACATTTCTCTATGTATATATATTGGACAACATGGACCATTCTATGTCAGACCATTTGGTCTCTAGATTAAATTCAGGAGGAGGAGCACTCGATAATTCATTTGGCCTCTTCATATTCCAAATAGAATAAAGCTCAGAGACAATATTGAGTATTATACTCAATGTCAATGTTGTAAGATCGCTCCCCACCATAGTAGATCCTAAACAAGCCATTCCTAGAAGAAAATAATCCATGACCACACACATTATAAGTCTTTCGCTATCAATCACTAGTTGATTTTTAATCAAAACGGCCACCACCTCTTTTGTTTTGTATTTGTTGCCTGAATATATGTTGATATCTGAATAATCAGTAAAAGAGAGAAATTGGATAATAAAGGCACTGAGAACAAGAGAATTTCCTCGAATCCAAATATCCCTCCTCTTCCATGCCTTCCACACATCCCATAAGAGCAAAGAAATTACTGGAACCAACCAAATGCACCAGGCTACCAGATCTGGAAGAATTACAATGTGCACTTCGTTTTACATATTTATTACACCCAATTTGTTTCTTCGGCAATGGCATATCCATTGTACTTTGAATATACAGTGATGGGATTTCCATTTCTGAGTCCATATTTGCAGTCGGTGGCTTTAGATTTCGGGCATGGAGCCAACTTTGCAGCGACAGGTTCCACTGCTCATGAAAATGATTCCTTCATTGCTCCCATCTCTCTCATTGTTCAGATCAATACCACCGAATCCAAACAAAATCTATCTCTCATATTTACTCAGGCCCTCCTATGAGGGAATCAGGCATGGTCCCAGTCTGATACCATGTTGATAAATCAAGAGATATTATATTGTATATATATTATTATTTAATATGAAAAAGGATCACAGCTGAAAGATAGATGTCCACAAAACAACGAGATATATCCTCAGGAAAATCCTCAAGGGGGATAAAATCCTGCAAACTTTCCTCATTTTAGATTCCTCCAACATGTACAATGTCATACAATGCTCTTTCACGAAATCAAGACCAAAGAAACCCAGACACGAACCAAGAATATCCTCCTAGATAAGTGTGTGCTACTCTCTTGTACTTATATTCAATGAGTGATCCAAATGACTTGATATAACTGTTGGCACAGGGGTAGACCCAGGGTTCAATGCTTCAACAGCACACCAAAAAAACCCTAACTACCGACCCTTTCGACAACAATTGCGAAGAAGATGAAGTCTCACCGGAGGTAGAGGAAGGGGTGGTTGCAGGACTCCACTGTCTGCAACCTTAGCTGGGACACGGATCTATGATTGTAACACCTTAACAGAGAACTTAGCAGTTATAGTTCATTAGTATTTAACCTTTGTTTACAGCGCAGATAAACCCTAATTATAGAGAAGCGCAGTATTCATCCAGATCTAATATATTCAAGAACTAAGCATATCAATATAGATCAGATACGGCATCTTAATCACATCATTAGGCACTAAGATATCAAATTCATCTAAGCATACATCGTTACACTAAGCAGTAATCATATAAACAGTAAAACATTCACAATGCATAAAGAAACCACAACACAGGATATATGTGGTTCACCCTGTTATTGGGAAAAATACCCTACGGACTAGCAAACTAGGGTCGGGCTTGCATGCAGATTTTGACCGAAAATAAATTACTTTTAACCTACAACCCAAGATTAAAACCCCTCTTTCACAGCAAATGAATGAAGAGAATCACTAACCTTTTTACCGGCATTCGATGTAGATCCTCCGTTGTGCTTTGACCACTTGCTTGCACTACTCCTTCCACAGATAACCTGCAATCAAGACAAATACCAACTACGCATGCATGCTACTTCTCTACTCAAGGGTTAGAAATCAAGCATAAATTCATCAAACCATAGACAATTCATACATTGGGACAGGAAAAGTATTATTTTTATTACTGAAAATGAATCTACTTACAATCAAAGCTCAGACTGGCCACCACTCCTCGAATCTGATCCTGGGCTCCTCTTCTTTTGTCCTCCAACTGCTTTGCGTTAAATCTCCTTTGGCATGAGGAAAAGATAAAGGATTGGGACAATGGATTACGTAAATGGGCAGAGTTTCTTCGCTATAATTTTTCCTCTTCCAAATGGTACCCCTACCCCTTCTTTTATAGGCTAGAAGGATCTAGGGTTTTGGACGAACCCTCGACCATGCATGGCCGGGAGTTTCAGTTAACTGAACCATAGCTTTTTGTTCCATTGGCAACTTTCCTCTTTTCGTGCTTTGTTAGGTACACACGGGTTGTAGTGAGCCAGCCAGCGTGCACACACGTGCAGTAATGGGTTAGGGCGCGTGGGCCTTGACACAAGAGGATTTCCAAAGAGTTTTTCAGCAGATGTTTTGGCAATGAAGGGATATGAGTTGGCCTAATGCCAGGTAA
>JASDQU010738320.1:126779-136899 GCA_032191745.1 Picea mariana
AAAATATACCGAGTTCATGATCCAACTTTACACCGAATATTCCTTAGGGTACGTCTCTTGGAACGCAGCTTTGATTATATTACATATTTTCATGTTCCTAGGAGATTAAATCAAATCACTGATACTCTAGCTAATCACATTTTAGATTGGCATCTCACCCACACATAAGAAGATCATGGACATAAACATGTAAATACATTTTTGCACACATAATCCATAAGACATAAAAAAGAGATAAAAAAAACCATATAAAAACATCATAAAATCCTCAAAGTACATAGATGGGCACAAACGCCTCAAAAGTGGGAACAATAACGAGTCACTGGGCTTACGCCCTCAAAAAATATATACATATCAATGCTCGTGGCACATAAAAAGTATAAAAGTATGTTCAGGGCCTATGGGCCCTGTTATAATCATGTACAGCTTGGGATAAACACCTAAACAATCGGACCCATGTACGAGGTGCCCCCAAACATGGTTCTGCATGGAGGGCGGCAGGTCCTTTATCTCTGCCATGGGAACTGTGCGAGTGAGCGTAGTAAAGTTCCACTAAATTTGCCTCAGAACCCTCTCGGCCTCTCCTGCAGGGAGGTTCCCTGCTACTGTTGCTCCTCTAGCGGCGGCAGCTGCGACTTCTAGCCGGGGGTGACACCTGTTCCGTGCATAGTCGGCAGGTCGCACAGGTCCCACATCTGCATGCAATAAACAATCACCCATCAAAAAATCTGGTATACAAAAACATGATATATATATCAAAAAGACATAAAAATTACATATGCAAACAAAAAAACTGTATAGGTGGAGACTTACCCATCTCCCCTCTCTCCTCACCAGGAGGCACTGGTATCGTTGGATCTCTGAAAAAGTCGATCCCTGTGTATGGGTAGTCCTCAATAGTGGGGATTTGTCGTGATAGCCAAGAAAAAAAGTCGTCATTGAAGGCCTCCACGATCCTTCCACCACCCTGTCGTGGCAGTAATTTTGCCCATCTGCATAATGCAGGGAAAGTGGCCAGATGTCCTCGTATTGTCAGCCGAGGACTAAAACACGGAACTCTCTCAAAGAAGAATGAACACAGGATGGTCCCAAACCCAAAGTTCCTGTGTGTCCACTGTCGGCATGCTGTCAACTGACTCTTCATGCACTCTAACAGTGTGGTACTCCAATCAAAAATTTGTGCATTCATGCACTGGATCGCACAGTTCATCTGTGTGCGCGAAGCCTGATGCACGGCTGCTGAGCCGGTAATCCGCCCAATAAGCAGTAAAATAGTCTGTAGGGTGATACTGGTAATCCTACTAACAGGTACCGAGGAATTCCTATGATTGGTCCCAGCCTCACAATACTCATCTATCAGCTCCGAGACTTTGCTCGGCCCCGCAGGAAACGTCTGAAAGTTGACTGGTTCTCCTCTCCTCGAGAGGCCAGTCAAAAAGTAAATGTCCTAGGTGGTGGGCACCAAGGATTGCCCCTCTAGCATGAGTGCCTCTGCATCAGGGTGCCAGTAATCAACTAAGGCGTTCAGTAGCCTTGGTTGCACGCGCATAAACGGACATAGAAAGAATTTCACCAACCCACACTGCGTCAGCACGGCCACAATATTCGGATCTGTAGCCACTAACTCATTGGCGGCCTCGTGCTCCCTCTCCCTCCACTGAACATACATCCTACCAACAAAACAAAGAAAAGGAGGGTCAATTCTTTTATACATTAGCTTTTTCATTACACGGGGGGGTACCCACGGCCAGTAGAGGTGATAGTCGCGGGTACCCGTGGGCTGTCCCTGGACAGCCTGCGTTTGCCTAGGGCCGGCCTTTTTGAGGTCGACACCCACCCCCAAAACACACCTAAATGCTATAAAAAAGGTATTGAATAACAAGACAAGGGAGTTTGTACTTACTTGGTCCAAGCAGAAGTCTGTTTCGTCCATTGTAGCTCCCGGAATCACGAACTTTGGCAAAGGGGGTATTTTRGCTYCAGAGTCAATTTCCAAATCAGAAATGGTGATAATGAGCTGCCAGCTTCTATTTATAGACTTTTTGGCCTCTTTTTGTCACTTTTTTGGGCCCCTTTATTAGTTTCTTTATACCAAAAACCATTTTGAGTGATCCAGGAGTTATACGGGAGGGATTTGAGYAGGTATTGGGACATTTTTTTTTTGAGTTTTGAAAAAATAAAAAAATATATATTGACAGTCCATAAAGAAATTATTTTTCAAAAATCAACTTGAGCATATAGGTTAGGATTCTACCCCAACTTTTTGCATCTCGTTGCCTTTTTTCTTATGATATAGGATCGATCCCATCCGGTTGTGACACGAAACCGTCATATTTTCTCTAGAAGTGTCGCAACTTGGTGGTAGAGCTTACCAAAACATGGATGCCCTAGGTAGGTCCTGGTTGCATTATGGTGTCCATGCCGTTTTTAACAACACTGTAGGCTCGAGAGTCCGTATAGTCTTTCCTGCATACGAGTTTGAGCCTCATTCGCATGGGTCTTTTTCACTCTTTGTCTTACCCTCCGGACTCCCAAAACATCACGGGTCTCCTTTTAAGCCCTTTTCAGACCCTCTAAACATGAAAAGATTGTCGAGCGATCTTGTGACCTTTCACGCTCGTTAAACTGAAATTTGAAGTCACGTCTGTCCGGCGGTAGTTTACCCCTTTTTCGGTCCGGATGGTCAACTGTACGAACAAAGGTATACTCTATCGAATTCCCATTCTTTAGAAGAGTATCCTCAGGTATAATTTTATTCCTTTTTCGGGCCTGAGGGACTAAATTTACGAAAAAGAAACCCCCCCTGGAATCCATAGTTAAGCTCTTTTCAGACTCCCTAAAATTGAAAACATCGTCGAGTGACCTTATTCTTTCACACTCATTAAAATGGTCCAGAAGAACATTCCTGATGGAGTCCATAGTTAAGATTTTTTCAGACTCCTTAAAAGTGAAAAAATCACTGAGTGATCTTGTCCTTGTCACACTCGTTAAAATGGTTTTGAATTAACGTCTAATCGGTGCTAGTTTATCCCTTTTTCGAACCGACTAGACTATTGAAAAAAAAGGTACCCCAATGGAGTTTCCTTTTATGCTTTTTTAGACTCCCTAAATATGAAAAACCACCGAGCTTCCCTTCTCTGGGCTCGTTAAACTTACATCGAAGGACGTTACCATTGTGTGTTCTATCAACCGCATTTGCATGCCTTACCCATCAGCCTAGTAACAGTTTGCGTCTGCATCTTAACACCTTTGGCCACTGGAGGATTTTTCCTAAGTATCATTTCCCTAGAACATCAGTCGTGTCCTTGTGCCTCGAACTTGTATGTTTTCAGAACTCGTTCCTCCATTGTAACGTAATATTCCTTTATTCTTTTTCACAAATCATCAAAAAGAACAAAAAAATCAAATATACCCCAAAAAGAGGATGGGAAAAGTATTTTCCTTATTGGCAGCATAATGAGTCGCCCTTGGATGAAGCACATCTGTCCATTTGATCATTAGACTATGGGATGTAGTACGACCTTAGGAATATTTTTTTCACTATATAGAGTTGTGTCCTCCACCGTTTGGTTACTCTTCCAGACATATGGAGAGTTTGCGTTGCCTCCTGCTTCGTAGACTTATGATTAACAAATATGTTGCATGAGTCTTATCACTTGTCGTGCTATTGTCCAAGGGAAGTTTGTTACTACGCCTGAGTCGGCCCCTCTGCAATATGTCTCTTGTCCGCATACCTGGCCATCATGAACGTCCAATCAAGTCTTTGTTCGAAGTCACTGAAGCCTTCAGTCCGATCATCAAGATTATCAAGTCCATAACCGATGAGTCGTCGAATACCTGTGGGTAGTGCAGTCGTACACTCATATTACACTCCTAACCAAGTTTTAGAAGACTTTGAAGTTGTTGCTCGAGCTCTGAAGTGCAGCCATCAGGCCGAATCAGCTTCTGGGAGATAGATACTCGACATGTATATCTTTCTGATTTCGAGATGTAGCTCCACTGTGTATTGTTCACGGCTACTCTCAATAGTCATTTGACATGGATCTACAGTGTATTTGATTGGTAGCCATGGTTCTATTTTATCTCGAGCATGGGTATGCCCACCTCGATGAGACATTTGGTACTTTGCAGACGGCACCTCCTGATTCCTGATTCTTGGGCTCACTCATTCAGCATATCAGTACAGATTGGTAAAGAATTGGTAATGTATTTCGGCCATCAGATGCTCTTCTGCCCTCACACATTAGGGGGCATATGTTATAACCCTAAATTGCACCACACATGCTTACCTGACATCAGGCCAACTCATATCCCTTCATTGCCAAAACATCTGTTGAACAACCTCTTCAAAAATCCTCTTAGGTAAGGAAAACGTGCCCTAACCCACTACTGCACGCGTTTGAACGCTGACAGGCCTTCTACAGCCCGCGTTTACCTAACAAAGCACAAAAACAGGAAATTTGTCGATGTGACAAAAAGCTATGGGTCAGTTAACTGAAACTCCCGACCATGCATGGCCAAGAGTTCGTCCAAAACCCTAGCTCCTTCTAGCCTATAAAAGAAGGGGTAGGGGTACTATTTGGAGGAGGAAAATTATAGCGAAGAAACTCTGCCCATTTGCCAAGTCAATTTGTCCCAACCCTTTAGCCTTTCCTCAAGCCTAAGAAGAATTAACGCAAAGCAGTTGGACGACAAAAGAAGAGGAGGAGCCCAGGATCAGGATCAAGGAATGGTGGTCGGTCTCTATCATTATTGTAAGTTGATTCATCTTGAGATTAATAAAAGAATGCTTTTCCTGTCCCAATGCATGATTTATATGTGATTTATGTAATTTATGCTTAATTTCTAACCCTCTAGTAGAAAAACAGCATGCATGTGTAGTGTTTTGTCTTGATTACAGGTTAACTTTGGAAGGAGCAGCGCAAGTAAGCGGGCAAAGCGCAACGGAGGATCTACACCAAACATCAGTAAAAATGTTAGTAGTTTCTTTCCATGTATGTGTCTTGAAAGAGGGGTTTAAGTTTTGGGTGGTAGGTTAAAAGGTCATTTCTTTAAAGGTAAAAATCTGCATGCAAGCCTAGCCCTAGCTTGTTAGTCCGTAGGGTATTATTTCCCAACAACATCGGGGGAGCAATCCGCTCCGACGAAGACATTCTCCACGATGCCAGGGTTTCGGGAGATATTGATAGGTATAGTTTCAGCGATAGTCGCCATATTACCCTCAACATAGATTTCATGTGTAGCTAAGAGATTAATGGGACATGGTTGATCTCCCGTCATGGTAACGGTGAATTCTCCTGCTTCGATTTAGCTTAACTCTGGGAGGAAATATGATCTGTGATAAAGATCTTCCCAAGGTTTTTCCAGACGAGTCATTTCTTCGATTACTGCTTCGTTTGAAGGCAAGACTAAGTCTAACAAATCGACGTTAGCAAGGGAACCCTGAGCCCAAACAGGCTCTAGAAATGGATCCAACTCTTGTGCCGAAGTCGGATCAGGGTTAGCTGAGGTTTGTTGGACTAAAGAGTACGCTACCTCAGTGGCCGACAAGGGCATGGACATGCCGGGATGCCCTGTCTCATCCATCATGGTTGATGGGGAAGGAAGAATCCAAGGATCCTCAAAGTAAGTCATGCGGAATGACGAAACTTGAAAAATCTCAACCTTATTGTGATTAGATATAAACTTGACATTGTCATGAGGAGGTGGGTAATCAAAGGTACCCATCAAGGATGGGCACAAACCAACTCCTACGTTAACAACACCTGGTTGAGGATTATCAGTCATGGGAACTGTGGATGCCCCCAAAGATGGGTCAGGTCTAGAGAAGGACAATTGATCGATGGTCACTATCCGACCCTCGTGTGGAAACAACAAGACTCGAAAAACTGTAGCAACCACAGCTTGCATAGCATAAGTCCAACTCCGTCCTAACAAGAAATTATAGTCGAGGGGAGCATCGACTACCTCTACTTCGACGCACACGGTCTTCCCTCCTAACTGCACAGGGAAAGAAGGAATGATGCCATGTGGTCAGAAAGAACAACTGTCGAAAGCAGTGAGGAGAGTAGGTGATGGATACAAAGCAGGCTAGCCAATGGCCTTCCAACATGCTAACGACATAACGCATGTCGAGGAACCCTCATCAACCACCGTCCGAAAGATATTCCATGTAAAAAATTTCGTGGGATGAGCCAATACTATCTGAAACACTACGTGGTAAGGCAGAAGAGGTCTTAAGTCAGTTGTATCTAACATGATGGTACCCGGGTTACAAGTCTCAGTAGAGCCTAAAGCAGTTAACAAGGATTTCCTCTGAGCAGGGCAACTTTGGAGGACTTCCAAAGCAGACATCGCACAAGGGGTTTGTGATAAATCTTCCACCACAGAGTAATTCTAGGCGGCCCTAGCATTTGGGTTGTGAGAAGCTTTCTTAAATGCACCCTTCGGAATGTGTTTCATTGTTTCTCCCAACGTCTTTTCGATCTGTAGAGGAAGAGATGGGAGTTCAGCTTCTTTACCCTTCTCAGAAGCGCTTGGTTTACTATAGTCGTGTACTCTAGTCATTATGAAAGCGTCACCCCTAACCATATATATGTTCGCAGATGAGGGATTGTTTGGAGGAGGGAAGGTTTCTTGGCTGCCTCCTTCTGCACTTGTAGAGGCTTGAGTTAAATTTTTCCCATGTTGAAAAGGGTTAGTCAACACTGTTTGTTGTTGTTGTGTGACAAACTTTTGGGCCTCTGCAAGTCGAGGAAAAAGATGGGTCGGGTGGTCTTTTGCACACAAGTTGCACGGATACCTCGCCTTTCGTTTTTCTGTAGTGTCCCCGCCAGCATTCTTAGTGGGTTTTTTATCCCCCTTACCCTTCTTTCGTTGTTTTTTCTTCCCTTCAGGCTATTGGGTGGCCTTTGGGTTGGTTGATTGCACGGAGTGTACTTTCGACGTTTGGGTAGGAGGAGCAACCAAAAAAGTAGTCTAGCTGGCCGCTAAGTGTTGTATAGATAATTGTTGCAATTGCTTTGTCAATTGCTCAGTGGGCTTGGTTTGTGATGAACCAACAATACCATCGGCATGTGGTCCAACCCTCTGTCTAGTTTTATCCAGTATCGATCGTGGTGCATCTGGCAAGATGTTATATAATAAACCAGACTGAGAATAGATGAGCTCAAACTGTTGAGCCCTCATGATGGCATCTTCTTCAAAGAAAACTCCTGAAGTCAGGACGTCTTTGGATAATTGTGGGACCAAAGACTTAAGGAACCACTCAAGCAGAAATGCTGGTGGGACTGGTACTTTGATTAGACTCTTCTGGCATCTCCACTCTCGGATATGATCTGAGATATGGTCCGCGGTTGTCTGTTCGAAATTGGCGAGCAGCTCTGTGCCAGCGTCGTATCTCACAGGTAACTAGAAATGGTTAAGGAAGTCCATCACCAGTTCGCCAAAAGAAGAGTATCTTGAGCGGTCGAGCTCGATGTACCATTTTGTGACACTCCCAATAAGAGTACGTTGAAACAATCGCAACTGTACGGAGTCATCTTTCAATGAGTTAGATGAACACCAAAGATGAAAGGTAGTCACATGATCACCTCGATCTTCATTAGGCTTGGCCTCGAACTTTGGAATGTCCGAAAGCAACTTCATTGGCATAGGAGGCCAATGTGGATCGTGACAAATAGGATCATTTAACAACCTTGTCAAATCTGGCAAGTGTAAAGTTTCTAGGAATGGTAGTTTGGTTTGCTGCGGATAACCTCGGAAAAAGGGTCCTAGAGTTTGATTGGCACCAGGTTGCCAGGAAAAGTTTGGCTGCTGGCCCAGATTCTGGTAGAAACCATGGCCCTGACCCGCATAAGGATTTTGCATTTGTGGAGACATCATCGGTTGATTTCCCATAAAGGACATAGGATGTTGGGCATGCATCATGTTTGAAGGACTTTGGGAAGGATTACCCCATGTTGGTCCTGATGGGAGAGGCATAGTAGTCTATCCAGGGTTCCATTGACTGTGGAAAGAATTACCCCAGAATGGCATTCCAGAGGAGGGAACGGATCCTTGTCCTGAGTTCCAAGGTCCCGCTATATGTGCCCCCGACGCAGGAATAGTACCCTGCACCGGAGTAGACTGTCCGAAAATGGGAGTGCCCCCAGACGAGAAAGCGGTGGATGCAAAAGTGTTGTTACCAAAAATCCCATTCCAAACAAATGGTGACGAACCTACCGACATACTGTGCACAGGTGTTCCTTGACTCCCGGCTCCAAATAAACTAGTGTGTGCAGGTTGTCCGACGGATTGCTGATGCTGACCACCAAGCGAAGGGGACGAAGGAGGGATATGTCCTCCAGCATAAGGAAAAGCATTAAAAGGGACAGGAGTGCCCCCAAGTTGACCTTGCAGAGGAGCGTTAGAGCTCCCTGCCCCCAGACCCAAAGTCTGTAAAGTGGAGTAAGTGAGTGCAAGACTTGTACCCGAACTAGGCATACCGTATGAAAATGGAGGGCCTGTCGCACTAGGTGTGAAGGGAGTTGTGGTCGTCGCGATAGACGGGATCGGTCCACTGTGCAACGTAGTTGTGGTTGAGACCATGGTGGCTCGGACTGACGACGGCAAGTTAGGAGATGCTTCTCCTGTGGTAGCAACTGTGGTGGGAATGGAAGAATTCCCAGAGGAAGTAACAGCGTTTGTTTCCATAGCTGTGTGAGGCACTCACAGGCTTTCGTAAAATTGGATTGGTACAATAACTGATGGCCAGGTATCAGTGGTTGGGGTTTCAACCAAGCCAAGTTTGGTGGTTGATTCCTCTGGGAGTTGTTCGGGCACAATGGTTTGTAACCCAGTCACTTCGAAATACCCTTTTTGGTCTAGCTTCTGCCTCAATGGTGGCGGGGGTGGCTCCAGTATAACCGGTGGCAGGCCCAGAAGCCTTCGTGATAGGCGGAGCTCGGGATCCTCCACTGTGTGAGAATATCCATGACACGCTAAGGTATTATACACATTCAAACAGTAACACACACTAAAAAAAGAAGTCCCTAAGAGATAAGACAAGCAAACACTCAACTAGTTGGAAGAACAGTTAAAACAACCAACACTAGAGCAACTTACCGGTGCAAGTGTAACTCGAACACGGAAGCACCCTCCAGGTATACTCTGCAAAGAGTGGCCTGATGTCTGTCCTAGGTACCGCGGTATACCCCCACAGTCACCTGTGTATGTCCCTAAAAAGATTGGCAACTAGGTTGCCAGCATGTGAACAGTCACCAGGCGGGTACAGTCGAAAGTCGGGTAGACCACAATGAGAAGGGTATCAAGCCCGAAACCTGTCAAGGGTATCGAGAGAAAATGGTCTGGAATACAACTGAGGACCTCGAACGGATTCAAGACCCATGAAGCCCCGTGGCAAATGCAAACGATGGAATCCCAAAACAAGCCCTCGATATGTGTTCTCCACTACGATTGGTCCGGCTTTGGAGGGGTTATCTCTGCTACCTTTTCGCACGCAACCTCATGTTTATCCCCTGTGTTAGAGGGGGGTCCCGGATAAATTCCATGAAACTAGACTTCTACACTCCCTATCATAGACTCTAATGTTTGGTTTTGAATGGACTTGGAGAGTTTCCTCTCCAACCTAATCCAAGGCCCTAGTCCTGAACTAGTTTGTAAACCCTACAAACAAAAAGTCTAATAGTTTTTAAGTTATCGTTGCTTTTAAGGATTTTTCTTATGTAAAAGGGTATGGAGGTGAAACTGATGGTGTGTAAAGACGAAAGCAAAAATGAATGAAGAAAGAAACTAGAAACAAAAGACTTTTACTAAATGCAAAATTTTCAGCAACTTTTCACAAAGAAAGATTTCTTTTTCTTTTCAATTTTTCTAAGATTTTATGCAACAAACATCAAGGAATTTCGCTCGACTACGAGCTACTTATGCTCTAAATGCACTGTAAAAACTTATGAACCAAAATACTTCTCCCTAGCTAGTGATGCAGAAACACACTCTTCAAACAAAGAAGAAAATGAAAAGAGATTTTTTTATTTATTTAAGTGCTAATAAAGCAACAAAGGGAAAATACCGACAAGCACAAAACCAAGAAAGACAAATTCTGGCTTAAAGCGCAGAT
>JASDQU010738320.1:168143-189083 GCA_032191745.1 Picea mariana
TTTTGTTTTGGAGTGTAGTTACTGACTCCCTGATGATAATGTTAAACCCTACATTGCATTCTCACTTTCGAAGTACAAATCCACCCTCCTTATGTTAATAACTTAGTATTTTTAATGAAGAAGGCCTCTGCCCCGATTCGATTTGATGTGTGGATACACATAACTACTATAGTTTGTTCGGTTGATTGATTTTCTCCCACAGTGGCGAATTGTTTATTGATGTGCAGTCACTAGTCATTTCACTTAAGGAGATTTGAATGATGGTTGGCATTGGTTACAAATGATGGGTGTTGTTCACACATGTCGCGTTCTGTTAATGATGTTTTGCAAATTAAATTATTGGGCGGGGTAACTATGATCTTCTTTGGGGACAAATGATTATTGGACTGGATATATCTACTGCATCTTTTTGTTTATTGGTTGAATAAGCCTGAGTATGTGCAGCCTGGTCAATCATGAGTGACTGAATCAATAGCTCAGAAAGACATACTGAGATATATCATGATCGTATGTTTGTTGTGTATGTTACACTGTGGGATTTTGTCAGTCGTGCACTGTGTGTATTATGGATGACTTGTTTTCATACTCAGTGATACCCACCGAGTTTTAAGCGCGTTATTTATTGCAGTTGACCACTGTTGATGAAAATCGTGTTGGGTAGGTGGCTCATCTTTTAAGTCACCTTGGATTGTTTGTTTACAAGGACAGAACTATATTCCCTGGGAAAACTACTCCTTCATAGCTTGTGTCTAATTGATGGTTGTTAGTTGTATAATGAGTTGTCATTTTTAGGCGTGTAAAATTGATCTTTTACTACATATATATATATATATATGAGAATGAATATCATTACAAATTTTAGTGGGCTCTATTGCAGCAATAGTGACTTCATTATTATTTTGAAAACATGATTGTGGATTGTATTTGTGGACTGAAGAAATAACTCGACAGTGGTTGACTTTGATAGTAATAGATTGGAAATGGGGATTGTTCGTAAATTGTTATAAAATGCAAATTGTGGCAACAGTGCCTCTCACAAATCATATGGAAAACTTATTGTTTTGCAATAGCATTGTGTTAAAGTTTTGATAAATGAATAGTAAACTAGTCAGATGTACAAGAATTGTTATTTAGTCAAAGATTGTGTATTGGATGGTACATCTAGTCTTACTACAGAATATTTTATGTATCACTTGATTAATTTGATAAACAGTAATTGTTTTCTTCCCCTTCAATGATCTCACTTTCCGCCAATTACAAACCCTTCACGTATCCCATATCCTTCTTTCATTCCCTGTTCTGAAATTGATTACAGCCAAGGGAACTTTTGTGTTGAGATAGATGAAAGTGGCAATGTTTTGGGTGGATTGCAGTGATGTTTTATTGGCTTGTTTTACAGTTGATTGTTGTTTTCATTGAGCAGTAACCATGTTTTTCCCCCATTATATCATATTTTTTCTCAATAAAACCCCCTCACATATCCCAAAACCCTGTTTCACCCCCTGCTCGTTGATTAACAGTAAAGCAATTTGTATGGATTAGATTGCATGAGTCTAATATATTGTTGATCCAAAATCCATTTCATATTTTAAAAGAGTTGTCATGTATGGTTAAATAAAAGATCATTTTCTAATCAATCATGTATGTAGGGAGGCGTTATTCAAATAAAAGGCTAAAAACAGAGGCCTATCACGCCTCTTTCAAAAAGAAGGACTGTTGTAGTAAAATCTCCCTGCGGACAGGTAGATGACATCAAAGAGCTTGACCTTAAATCTAAGACAGAAAATGCTTAACGTGGGCACTGACTTCCTTTCAAATATATCTAAACTAATACATGAGAAGGATGGATAACAAAAGTACCTATTTATCGATGTTTGTCCCTGCACACTCTGAGTTGCGCTCCGATCTTTTGCTCCTCGCTGAGTTCTGTGGACAAACAAGATAGGACCACTTCCTTCTCTATTGATATTAGCTTGAAAATAGATCTATCTATCAATGATAAGTTTATGTAATGTCAGACACAAACTAGAAAGAAACAGGCCAAGCGTGTCATATTAATAAGAATAACGACAGCAGTGCTTACAATCATAGATGCGAATGTGACAGCTTCGTCAAGTCCCCTTCGTCTAACCCTTGCTCGAAAGATCCACAACCTGAATGGCAGCAGCTTCACTGATCACTCTCCTTGGCTGACTGTGTGTTTCCTATGAGATCATAGGTTTCATGCTAGCAATTCTTCCCCCTTTCCACCATCATAGAGCTTGCTTATATAGGTTAAGAGGAGCTTAACCTCTTGAGTTATATTTAGAACAAGTTGGGAACCTTCTCCTTAGATCAGGGATCTCTTGATGAAACCAAGAATTCAAACACAACTACCTCCTAATATCGAAAGATCCTCTCCTTATTCTCCTCAACGGGCCAACCACTTCCCCAGATTAGGTAGCGCTCCCTTAGAAGGGGCATCAAAGCACTCGAGCACTCCTTGAGAAGCTTAGGGAAATCATCAGTGCCCTCAAGGTGAGTAGCACTCCTTCAGAAGGGGCAGGGGAGCGTTATAACACTCCCTGATGCCTTGTAGGGGAGCGCCAGCGCTCCTAAGGCTGATATAGGGGAGCACTCCCCTTCAAAACCCTTATTACAGAGCTTTGTTTAGGTGTTAAGAGTTCCTTGTCTTCAGTTAACCAATTCTTCTGCTTCAAATTAGGTACATGAGATGTTTTAAGTGTCTCTTTAGTGTCGTCAGCATGGCAGTATGCTCGAACATTGTTTGCGACACTTGTGACCAACTTGCGACATTTGCGAAAGTTGTAAGGAAGATACGACACTTACAACAATTGAGAGTAACATGCGACACTTATCCAGTTGAGTAATTTTGATGTGTAACAGATTACCCCCCAAAGTATGAAGTTAGAATATTCAAACTGATAATTGAAATACTTTGTAGACGTTCAAGCAAGGGTATAGACTCGGAGAACCTGGCGGAAGCTGCACACAAACATCCAAAAAATATCATGACATATTTCAAAACCCAAGGCAGGCATGCCTATGCTTGGGTGATCAAGACTTTCAATATATGGCCGCCATAAAATACACTGCGGATCCATAATAGTATTGATAAGAAGGTATAGCCACTGAAAATACAATGTGGATCTATACTCTGATGACTGAAATGATCATAGCCACGAAGAATACACAGTGGATCTACGAGATGACAAGACATAGCCACGACCAATACAAAGTGGATCTATGTAACAGTATATGTGTCATTGTTCAAGAGAAACTCCATCACAACCTGGGCAAAGTACATATCAAAGTGATCACTCAACCCAGGGTCTTCTTACCGATCTCGATGTAGTACGAATCTAACCATGCGAATAAATGTCCTGATGTCGAACATGGAAGAAACCACTTGATTACCGGTCAATGATGTAAACCGTTAACAAGTGCGAGGGAGATCACCATTAATGTCAATGATTCCCAAGGTACTCTAGTACATTCCAGCGAATGTGAATAGATGAACTGAGGTCGAACATCCATGGAATCATCCGATCAGAGGTCAATGATGTAAACCTACTGTCGAATGTGAGGAGGCCTTCCATTGAGGCATGCAAGTCCCAAAGTACTAACTAGTTTCTAATCCTGATTCCCAGATAATGTGTTGAAGTCGATAGGAACAGACTCGTCGAGGGAGGGCCTTGATGTATCCCCCATCAACGACATGAAATGGACATAGAGATGTAATTGTTATATCAAATGAACATGGACTGACACAGGTTTTGAGGAAAGATATTTGGGATGGCTGACTCTAGAGGCGGATACTTCCCTTGAACACTGAGGCACAACAGCAAAACATGACGTGGACCAAAACTATGCAATGGGTACTGTGACTTGCATCAGGTGACCCAAAGGAGTGAAAGGGGCTCAAAAGATTGGCTCAGTGCAGAGGTTCAGCGGATTATGATATATGCAAATGACAAAGTGTCGTGTTCAAGGGCGACTCTAAGAAGTGTTGGATGATGTTCTCAAGAGACTGTTTGGCTTGCTCCTTTCAATTTTTTCCCCATCCATATGGACGAGTACCTCTTTTTGATTTAATGAGCTCGAGGAGGATAACTCACCTTCAGTAAGTTCCTCTTCCTTTGTTTAACTAACCAGAAGAAGTAAGGGTTTGTTCCCATATGGGTCTGTCGATGTGTTCTTTAACGAGTCCAAAGACAGAAAACTCGAAGGTTTTTCGGGATTATAGAGTTTGGAAAAACACTTAAAAGAGAACTCTCTCATTCCTTTTTCGTACAGTAGTCCAACGAGACCGAAAAAGGGTTAAAATATCGCTCGAAAGACGCCCTTTCCAACCTTTTAACGAGCGTGAAAGGAAGAAAGATCACTTGACAATCTTTTCATATTTAGAGAGTCTGAAAAGGGTTTAAATATGACTCTAGGGGGGTTCCTTTTTCGTGTGTTTGTGTATCCATACGGGTCCGAAAAAGAGATAAAAGTTTACCCGGTTGCATTCTCATGTATTTACGAGCACGAGAAAGAACAAAGACTAAGCTCGGTATGCCCCCAGCTTGAAAGCTGGTGGCTTGACTCCAGAATGATCATCAAAGGCTGGAGACATGCCCCCCCCAAGCTTCAATTCATTCATCGACTTTGAGGTTGTCACCAATTTCTGTGCTAGATGGAGAAAAAGGATACAGGTGGATGAAATGAAGGTGCAAAAATAAGACCTAATGAAAGACTCAACTCGACTTCTACGAGATCTGGCGAAAGACTCAACTTGAAGGGAGAGGTGATTGTTTCATTTTTTAACGAGCTTGACACAGGAAAAGAACTATGCTCAAGGTTCCGGGTTCGATCCCCAGATTGTTGTTTCATTTTTTAACGAGCTTGTGACAGAGAAGAAAACTATGCTCAAAGCCTTTGTTTCATTTTTTAATGAGCTTGCCATAGAGAAGAGAAACTGTGCTCGTGGTTTCATCCAGATCATGGCTTCCAAGAGGATAATTCTCTGGAAGGGTACCATGTCAATGGATAAAACGTGGTCATAGCCTCCAGGAGATCTTCGCTGGATGGAAGATAATCACTCGAGAAAGGAAACATGTCAAGGGTCGTGATAGGAGTAAGGAGATCAGGCTCCAATAATCCTACCGAAGAAATCACCATGTCCACTACCGGATCCAAATCGTCGGAAGTTGAAATCATGGGAGACAATGCCACATAATTGACATGCGGCGGGGGCGATACCGTCTGCATATAAGAACCACTTAGGGAGGTAACCCAGTCGGGGCCGATGAATGAAAGTTGATCAATAGTCACAATTCTTCCATCGTGAGGGAAAGATATCACACGGAAAAGAGTGGATACAAGATCTTTCATAGCATAGACATAATCCCACCCAAGGAGTAGAGCGAAATCCAAGGGGTCTCGGACTACCATGACATCGATACAGACATTTTTCCCTCCCAACTTTACAGGAAACTGAGGAAGGATCCCTAAAGGTTGACTAGTTATTATGTTAAAATTTAACAGATTCTGTGTAACCAGTGCAAGTTGAGGACAACCCAAAGCATGCAAAGCAACAGAGGACAAAATACTAACGAACACACCTTCATCTATCAGTGTTTGAGGAACATCCTGACCACAAACTTGTATTGTAATCTAGAAAGGAATGTGATATGGAAGATGAGGTCCAGTTAGCGCACCCCAATCAAAAAGGATGGCCTCGTTACTTGGAGGGTGTTTTGCAGGAGAACGAGGATTGCCCCCCAGCACAGTAGAGTCTGTATTAACGAGAAAAACGTGGGCAGTATCGGTTTTACTCTCTAGAGGGAGAGTAGGATCGACCAATGGTGGATTTGGGTCGACCACTTTAGCACTCTTCAGAGGAAGAGTGGGACTAACTAAGGAAGGGACTGGATCAGTCACTTTGTCACTCTTCAACGGAAGAGTGAGATTGACCGATAATGTAACCGGAGAAACCACTTTGTCACTCTTCAATGGAAGAGTGGGATTGACCAATAATGTAACCGGAGCAACCACTTTGGCACTCTTCGGATGAAGGGTGGGACTAACTGAGGAAAGGAATGAATCAGCCACTTTGGCACTCGTCAAAGGAGGAGTGGGATCGACTGGTGTCAGAATCAGATCGACCACTTTGGTTTCATTCTCCAAGGGAAGAACGGGGTCAATGGGTAGAAACGGATCGACCGCTTTGGTGTCACTCTTTTGATGAAGAGCGGGGTTGATCGATGACGAAACTGGATCAGCTACTTGGGTTTGTGGTTCAATCGAGGAGGAAACTAGATTGACCACCTGATCAACCGGACTGACCAGGGATGGAACCGGATTGACCAGTCCATCAACCAATGATGGGTCAGAGGAAAGCTTATGATAACCTTTTGGAAGTTGAAGTTCTTCCAAAAGAGAAGAAGCCTCATCCATGCGAGGACAAAGGTGAGAGTAATGATTACCTTTACATAACATGCAAGGGAATTTGATAGTTTTCTTCTTCTTACCAACCTGAACATCACTAGTTGACGGGGTATCATCGACATGACCGACAGAGGCCGATGATGTGGAGGACCACATTTCTAAGACCTGGGTAAGACCGAGGTAATCCCTCAGAAAGTGGTCACCCTTACAAAGGCTGCAAGGGAATTTAGGTTTTGGATTCTTCCTTTTAATCTTGTTGACCTCATCAACACTCCTAGTACTATTAACAGTAACTGGTTTCTTAGAGATAACATCTGATGTTGTTGGGGCCTTGGTCCTTTTCGGACTCTTCCTCTTCTTCTCTTTCCATTTCTTCTTCTTCTGATCAACCTGGTTACTTGATTTAGAGCTTTCACTAGGCGAAGAAGGAGAAATGGAAGGAGACTTAATGGGCAAAGAAGGTGAAAAGTCGACATGAGGTTGATGTGTGGGTGGTGTATTGACATCCAAAGTATTAGATGCAACTGAATCATTGGGAGGATTCGGGATCACCGGAGTGGGGAACAACCAAACTAGTAATCCAATAGTGAGTCCTGGAAGACTCAGTGTGGCAACATATGGAGGACCAAAGTTTCCAAATGAAGGAAAAGTACAAGGTCCCCTAGGAGAAGGGGTTCCTCCATTGGTACTCCCAGGATTCGATGCCATTAACACTGACTCGACCTAAGGTCCACTAAGTAAAACAAACATCACACGCTAAGAATCTAAGAAGCAATCAATCAAACAAACCTTCCCACAATGAAACCACTAGTTGGTGATGAAATCCAACATCGCGACATCAAAATAGGAAGGGGCGAGGATAGAGCGGGTGGATCAGTTACGTTGGCGACCTGCTTAACGGACTTACACCTTGGTGCAAGCTTCCACGCAGTAATTGTGGATTTACCCTCCAAGGAGCCCGAGTGAGTTTGACCAACGTCTGTTCCAGGTACAGTGAGACTTCCCTTCACCGTCACCTTGTGTAAGACCCTAAAGATTATGGCCACTAAGGTTACCAATTCGCAATCAGCCCCTGGGCGGAAATAGTCGACAGTTCGATCCAAACGTATGGGCAGGGTATCGAGCCCNTCACCGTCACCTTGTGTAAGACCCTAAAGATTATGGCCACTAAGGTTACCAATTCGCAATCAGCCCCTGGGCGGAAATAGTCGACAGTTCGATCCAAACGTATGGGAGGGTATCGAGCCCAAAATCAACTAAAGGCTTCCACGCAGTAATTGTGGATTTACCTTTAAGCGATCCCCATAATACGATCTGACCACCACAATCAGTTAAACCACAGAGGGTTAGTCCCCGTAGCTCACCCGAATGCGACCTCGTGCGTAACCCCTGTGTAAGAGGGGGATCCCAGGCAGACTAATACGACAATTGGATTTAACTCTCCCTACCACAATATACTAAGTTTGATTGATAGCTTTGGAAAGTTATCCTTTCAACCTATCCCAAATCCCTACACCTTAAACTAATGTAGGTTTGCTAACAAAGATGTAAAAAGTCTGATAAATTTTAGTTAAGCGTTGATTTTAATGGTTGTTGTTTACTCAGAGGGTGTACGAAAGTGAAACTGATGGAATGATGACTCAAATCCCAAAAATATGCATGAAATATGATAAGCAATCATTTCTTTTCAATGAATACCTATTTAAGGGAAAGAGGAAGAGTCGTTTTCACTATCAAACACTTGACAAGGAATGCCCTCAATCAATTTTGTTCTCAATCAAATCCAACATGATGCTACAACATTTCATAAATGCAAACTAATGTGCAGACTAATCACTAAGATGTACTTTTTTCATTTGTATGCAAATGATAATCAATTCAATGAAAAATTTCTCTTGCCAACTACCTTTTCAGATCAAGGAGATTCAGACAAGAACATGCAGATTTCGCACAAACAACACACCTTTTTGCAATCAAACAAGAGAAAGAGAACCAAACACAAAAAGAAGGAAAAATATATGGACAATATGACCTCAAAGAACCAAATGAGAAGAGTTACAGACTTCAAACGTCCTTCACTAGAGTTCCCGCTCAGTCGGATAGGAGAGAAGAAAGCAGGGATTGATTTCAAGCTCTCAACAACAAAAACTCAAAAATAATGAAGAAGGACATAAAATATGAACAAAAAGGTGTTTAATTCTCAATATGAAGCATGTCAAATGTCAAAGGAAGAATGATTGAATCACAAAACAACTCAGCAAGTCGAAAAACAGTGTTTTGACCTCCAAAAATTGCAATTTTTGAAGAGATTTTCGGAAAAAGAGGGCTGGCGCTCTGGTATAAGGGACACCAAAGTGTTATAAAGCTCTGTCTATCAGATTAAGGGAGTGTTGGCACTCTACTAACAAGTCAGGGGAGTGTTGGAGTCCTAAAGCTCAGAAAAAAGTCCAAAAACCCAAAATTTCAATCAAATTTTGACAAACAAGCTGAGTGTGATGGGGTAAAGAGTCAATCAGCTCATAAAACCAATCAAAAGAGGAGTGAACCAGGTTTGAAACAATCAAGGGGTAGAACAAGGTCAATGGGGAGAAATCAAAACAAGAAATTTTGATTCGAGGCTTCTCCCCAGTGGAGTCGCCAGTTTCTGTTGTAAAAAAATCTCCCTGCGAAAAGGTAGATGACCTCAAAGAGCTTGACCTTAACTCTAAGATAGAAAATGCTTAACGTGGACACTGACTTCCTTCCAAATCTATCTAAACTAAAACATGAGAAGGAAGGATAACAGAAGTACCTCTTTATCGACGTTTGTCCCTGCACGCTCCGAGTTGCACTCCGATCTTTTGCTCCTCGCTGAGTTCTGTGGACAAACAAGATACGACCACTTCCTTCTCTATTGATATTAGCTTGAAAACAGATATATCTATCAATGATAAGTTTATGTAACTTCAGACACAAACTAGAAAGAAACAGGCCAAGCGTGTCATATTAATGAGAATAACGACAGCAGTACTTACAATCGTAGATGTGAATGCGACAGCTTCGTCAAGTCCCCTTCATCTAACCCTTGCTCGAAAGATCCACAACCTAGATGGCAGCAGCTTCATTGATCACTCTCCTTGGCTGACTGTGTGTTTCCTATGAGATCATAGGTTTCATGCTAGCAATTCTTCCCCCTTTCCACCATCATAGAGCTTGCTTATATAGGTTAAGAGGAGATTAACCTCTTGAGTTATCTTTAGAACAAGTTGGGAACCTTCTCCGTAGATCAGGGATCTCTTGATGAAACCAAGAATTTGAACACAACTGCCTCCTAATCTCGAAAGATCCTCTCCTTATTCTCCTCAACAGGCCAACCACTGCCCCAGATTAGGCAGCGCTCCCTTAGAAGGGGCATCAGAGCACTGGAGCGCTCCTTGAGAAGCTTAGGGAAAGCACCAGCACCCTCAAGGTGAGTAGCGCTCCTTCAGAAGGGGCAGGGGAGCGTTATAACGCTCCCTGATGCCTTGTAGGGGAGCGCCAGTGCTCCTAAGGCTGATATAGGGGAGCGCTCCCCTTCAAAACCCTTATTTCATAGCTATGTTCAAGTGCTAAGAGTTCCTTGTCTTCAGTTAACCAGTTCTTCTGCTTCAAATCAGATACATGAGATGTTTTAAGTGTCTCCTTAGTGTCGTTGGCATGGCAGTATGCTCGAACATTGTTTGCGACACTTGTGACCAACTTGTGACATTTGCGAAAGTTKTAAGGAAGATGYGACACTTACGACAATTGAGAGGAACATGCGACACTTATCCAGTTGAGTAATTTTGACGTGTAACAAGGACTAAAGAATAATAGCATCAGCAAGGGAAAATATGACTTTGAGTTTTATGATAGTTGACTTCAGGGATCTTTGGACAGCATGTTTATTTTGGATATATGATTATTATTTTTGAAATAACTTAAAATTTCATGAGCTTAAAACTACCAAAAGCGAATATGTTGAAGGGAAGTGCAAGGAGGTGTGTTTTGATTAATTAATGGTTAGGTTATGATTATTATGATTGTTATGAACTAAAGGGATTCACAAGGGGTCCCACCTACTAGTTATTATTATTTATGACCCTTATCATAATTATTACTCTTCCTCCTAACTAAAGTTAGTTGAGTCTTTTAATTAACTTAACTAATGAATTGGTTCAACTTCTGCAACCAATTCTAATTTGTTAAAAGCAAAAGGAAAGGGAGGAACAAGAGGAGGATAGAAGCAGAATCATGCTAAGGTTTTCTCTTTGAGTTTATGTTGAGATAGTTCAGTTTTCATTCATTCATATATTCATCACCGCCTAATTCTCTTTTGTGATAGCAGGGTCTTATTGTTGACAGCAATATTCAGGGCTGAATCAAATCATTCAGACACTTGTTTTACAGAGGTGTTTATCTATCTTTGATAGTTTGTGTAGACTTGTATGTTTATGAATTAATTTTCATGATTGATAAAGGCTATTGTGCAGAGTCGAGTGGGAAACAATCTGTGGCAAGTTGATCCAGCTTTTAGAGTTCAGTTTTGGTTTTCTGTCAGAGGTCCTTTTGTATGTTTCATCAGGGACGTTTAAGTTTGACTTTGGTCCAAGATTTTTGTATGAGATTTTGTAAAGAAATGACTCTTTGGTGAATTGGAATGAAATAAAGGATTGCTTTATGTCTCAACTATCTTGATTATCATCTTGGTGTCTTTTCTTATGTTCTTACATTTATTTCAGAAACTGTTATGTTTAGAAAATTACATAAAAAATGAATTTCCAGCAAGCTTTTTGTTGATAAAATACTAGCCGAAGCACTCGTAATTAATACTTGTGAGTTAGGACATTATTTTTGTTGGCTATAAACTTAGGGTGATATTCCTGTCTACTTTGATTTAGCCAAGTAAATTCTAAAAATTATTGAGTAAGATCAATCCATATATTTTCCTCAATAGTGTGAAAGTCTGGAATATGAGCAGCAGAAGTAGTGAACAAGTCTAGAAGAGGAGGAGCAGCAGCAGCTGTAGTGGTGCAACACACTCTTGTTCATCATTTTTGGTACTCTTACTTGTGTGCTACCTTGGATAATTTGTGCTCTCTTGGTTTATCTATTGGTTATAGTGTGGCTTCCGAGAATCATTCTATCCAGCAAAGGTTAAGGTGCTCGAGGGTGGATTTGTTCCTATGGTTGGGTGAAAATGGTGTAGCATTGTCTATGGTGAAATGAGAACAATATTCTAACACACTCAACCCTAGTAAAGAATTTCCATGGATTTTTTTGGTGCTTTTCCAACAACCAGGAAGGGACATGACTATCTATTTGTGGAAAATGACAGGTTCAACAAGATGTRCATGCTTGTGTCTTTCGGAAATACTATCAAAGGAAAAGAGGAAGCAATCATGTTCCTTGAACAGGTATGGGTGCACTTTTGGATACCAAGGAGCATTATCTTAGACAGAGATACCAAATTTCTCGATGCCTTTTAGACTACACTTTTGGAGAAGATGAACACAAATTTGAAGAGATATACAGCATTCCATCCATGGATAGATGGATAGAAAGAAGTAGTCAACATGATGTTGGTACAACTTTTGAATGGTTACAATCAAAAGCATCCAAATACCTAAGATGAAAATGTGATATACATTCAACACTCTTATAATAGAAYAGTCAATATTTCTACCAATAAGTCTCTTTTTTAAACACGCTTTAGATATTTTCCACCTTCTCCCCTGGATGTTGTTTATGGAAAACAAGGAAGAGTGAGGAAATAAATCACTGGAGAAACATTGAAAGTAGAGAGGTTTGTTGAAAATATTAGACATATCCATTTGCAAGTACAACAGATGATAAAGAAGTTAGAGTAAATATACAAGGCCCAACATGATCAACACATAATAAAAAAAATCATTCAAAGTGGGAAACGGAGTTTGGTTACAACTGAACAAGGAAAGACTATAGGGTCCTAGAGAGAAGATCAAGGCTATATGGTA
The DNA here is from genome assembly GCA_032191745.1 of Picea mariana. Taxonomy (NCBI): domain Eukaryota; kingdom Viridiplantae; phylum Streptophyta; class Pinopsida; order Pinales; family Pinaceae; genus Picea; species Picea mariana. The sequence continues at coordinate 180,569 of JASDQU010738320.1, forward strand.
TGACCCTTTTGATTAATTGGATAAGGTGGGTGATAATTCTTACAGACTCAATCTACCCCCACACATGCACATTTACTCAAAAGTGAAAGTGGAGAATATGGAACTCTATGAGCCTTCCATGTTGGATCAAGAAAATGAGGAGAAGGTCATACGTACCTTAAAGGAATTAGCACCAAAATATCAATCAAATTTGGCAGAAGATATAGTTTTTCAAAAGAGGTATATAACTACGAGATAGGGGTAGCATGACCTTTGGCAAAGTGGATTAAAAGGACAACTTCCAAGAAAGGAATAATGGTACTCCCAGGAGAAGGTAGAGAAAAAATTCCCTCACCTCATTTAATCAAACATTTTAGTGACCAAAAGACTCCCTAATTGGGGAGGTATGATTTGAAATGGATCATCATATAATTTTTCATCTCTATTAGTGCTTTCTAGGTGGAAAAATTGGAGGAATTGGCTTGCAGGGCTCATTTTAGTGGCAGGTCCTAGTTTGGAGATTTGAGGTATAGAAACTTCCAGAGCCATTTTGAGGCATAAAATGGAATTTTTGGGGGTCAACATTGTTAAACATATGCCTCGTCACCTTAAAACTATTATACACATCAATATCTTTCCAATGGTGCAAACATCACCTCAATCGGAGCTTGTATGTGGAAGTTACACCTCCCACAAGTTGACCTACCTTGTTAACCACCATGGTACAAGTGGATGCCACGTCAGCCCCCATTACTCATACATGTGGGGCTAGCCATGTATGTACTTTCAAGAATATTCTATAATATCCAAAAACTTATCACTAATAGAGGGTTGAGTATGAAAAAACCCTATCCCTAGATGGCTATTGGGCTATGTTAAATATGGGGCCACTAGGAGAAGAAAGGGTTCCATTCTTTAGCATTGTAATTATTCCATAATTGAGAAGAGCATCTAGGAGTGGTATTTTGAGAGCATAATAGAGGAGGTAGGAGATTTTGTAGTATCCATTCAGGCCACAATGTCTAAGGAAACTCCATAGTGAGTGCCTCTTTCTTTGTACTTGGTATTCATAAATAAAGAAAAGAGAGCAAAGCATAGGCCTCACCTTCTAGCTTGGTTTTCTCCTGTATCAGGTTTCCCAAGATAAATCATGTGTTCAATTGTGTGGATGGTGTGTAAATTTTCATGTTCTTTCATTTTCACATTTAGTTATTTTCATAAATCTTAGTAATATGATAACAATAATTAATCTAGGATATAAGGAAATAAATTGCATAATCTAAGATTTTGAAATATTATAAGATCTATTGTGATGAATTTTTCCAGTGGAATATCAATGGTAGTTCATGAATTAGTTTGAAGCCTTATGGTAGGGTCGTTGTGTTGTTAAACATTTTTTAGGAAAGTGGGCATGTCTACTTTCTAGTTTTGATGGTGAACTCCTCAAGAATCCTCACAACAATTTAAACATGAAGATACTCTACCCTTAGTCCCATCAACATTGTTCATTTCATATGTATATACCTTTTATTTTGATTATATTTTTGTTTTTTACATCACCTTTGGCTTTGCACCTTATGGTTGGCTTTTGTTTCACCTTTGTCTTCACACCTTATGGTTGGATTTTGTTTCACCTTTAGCTTCTCACCTTATGGTTGGATTTTGTTTCTTTTTTAGATGAATGCACAACCTCTCTATTACATCAATGTCACCAATGTCACAAGGCACTACACTTAGAATGTTACCTTAGCATCTTGGAACATATACTCACCTCTGCATACACTACTTTGTTATAATGGAATTTGCATTAGATATACCACCAATAACCATGTTGAATATAATGCTATGATTGGATTAATTTTCATTTCCCTCAAATTTCACATATATCACCTTTGTTTTCATCTCAAATCTCAACTTTTTTCACACAATTGAAACATTGTTACAAGTTCCATGATCTTTCCTTTTTGTAAAATGATTTATACTATTGGTTCAATGATTTGAAACCATTACATTCATTCATGTTCCCAAGAATCACAACATCTTTGTAAATCAAATTACAAAACAAATTCTAGATTGGCATCCATCACATTCATAAGAAAGAAAGAAAATGTTAAATGTATATAAATGACATCACATAATTATTAAAAGCATGTAAATAGTAAATCACCACATAATGTTATTAGGGTGTAGAGTTATATATATCAATGTTTACGTATCTTTAAATTGCAAGTACAAAACTAGGGTCATCTATCCCATCTATCTACTCATACTTATAAAATGAGGGGTTCCTACCTACAAGATCTAAGTTACCCCTAGCTAGGTCCCTTGTCCCCTGGTTATCCATGGTATCCCTCCCCAAGATTAGGTTCCACTCTAGGGATACTTCGATGAAATCACGCACATAGGAATATTAAGGTTCTACCAACCTCACTATGAGACATCCTATAACATCTAATAAAATCAACCATGTAGATCAGTTAGCTTGTGCTCAACTATTCTCCTTGCATCCTCTTGAAATCTATATTATGTATGTCCCATCTTTCCTTCATCCTAGTAGCCTCATCACTACCCTAATCCTATTGGCCTCATTGGAGCCACATCTTCACAAAAGTACACCAAAGTGGTCAATAATATCACATGTCTCTCATAAATAAGGAAAAATGTCTATCTACTAATTATGCAAGTGTAAAAACCAAAAATATCACAAATCACTCACCATATGGACCCTAATATTTTCCAATTGGCCTTGATAGCTCAAGGTCACTTGTATAATCCATGCCCTCATACGAGTACTACTCAATATGCACAGTAGTTCTTCCCAATGGGAGAATAAATCCAAGGTGAAGGCATTACCCATAGTACCACCATTATCATGGCTCATGAGCTCCTTCCACTACCACATCCTCAACTCTTAGGGTCCCACAGCTCTAATAACATGGTGAGGTCATAGGGTCTAAACCATCTCAAATAAGAATGGTTATATGAGGGTTCCAAATAAAAATTCCCTCCCACTCTACCTCCAACACTCTATCAATTGTTTATGTATCATAGTCAACAGCACTAGGCCCACCCAAAGTAGGTATATTTCAGTATTCTCTCTACTAACTACATATGGCCACTTGAGACATGATGCAAGCCATGGGAACCCAAAATTTGTACCATCATCACTACCACTTCATGTGCCTCTAATATCCATATGTCCTTCATCCAAATGGCCATGTTGACCTACTTGGCCCCATCTGTTGGGCTCTGGATTTGATACATTTTATTACAGATTCTTGGCTTCTTTCATGATTGGGTTGCTAAGATTTACATACTTATGAATTCTTCTTCTTATGGATTCTTGCAAAACCTTACTCATATGATGTGGTATTCTTTTGATATCATTGCAACACTATTACAAGAAAATGCATCCATTTTTCTATCACTACTACCTTCAAACATCAGGCACTTCCAGCCGTGTGTACAAGCTACTAAATAGAGGTNCAGATTCTTGGCTTCTTTCATGATTGGGTTGCTAAGATTTTCATACTTATGAATTCTTCTTCTTATGGATTCTTGCAAAACCTTACTCATATGATGTGGTATTCTTTTGATATCATTGCAACACTATTACAAGAAAATGCATCCATTTTTCTATCACTACTACCTTCAAACATCAGGCACTTCCAGCCGTGTGTACAAGCTACTAAATAGAGGTGTTCCAAATCTTATTAATGGTATCACTCATTGTAACAATGGAATGGCAGTTTATAGAAATCAAGATAATGATGAAGGATTTGTGCATTGGTTAAGCTATTCGTTTTCCTGGGTTCTGGACGTGGCCATCAAGTGTTTAAATGCTGAGCACCATTCCTGGGATATTTGTCTCTTTAACATAATGTTGATACTAATGTGGCTTGAGTAGGTACTATTTCTTTGAAACAGAACTTACCAGTACCAGGTACCAGCTCGCACCCAGAGGAGATATCAACAAAGCTGCTAAAGATTCGCACAACATGGCCAGAGTGGTAGATAGTGCATTAAGTCATAACTCATCTGCTGATTCGAGGCGAAATTATAGAACTGAGCTGTTAATACTTTATGAGTCACACTTCTTGACACTGCATGTCATGAAGATGTGAAGACGAGCGCCATTCCTGGGATATTTTTCAGTCATTGCTACCATACGATTGTGTGGATGCCTTGTGCTCTTTTTTAGGTGAAACTGTAAACCTCCTTGAAGACTGCCACATTGCCTCTTGTTTAAAAAATCTCCAAGATAATTATTGTGATAGGAGCAACAAACCGGCCAAATATTATTTACCCAGCTCTTAGAAGGTTTGGAAGGTTTGACAGGGAAATTGATATTGAAGTTCCCAATGAAGTGGGACGACTGGAAGTCCTTCGTATCCATACAAAGAATATGAGATGTTGAACGAATTACAAAGGATATGCATGGATATGTTGGAGCTGATCTCGCAGCTCTGTGAACTGAGGCTGCGTTATAGTGCATCAGGAAAAATGGATTTTATTGACTTAGAATACGAGACTATCGATGCTGAAATCCTCAATTCTATGTTTGTTACCAATGAGCACTTCCAGACTGCGTTGAGCTCCAGTAACCCATCTGCCCTGCATGAAACTGTTGCCGAGGTGCCCAATGTTTCTTGGGAGGACATTGGTGGTTTGGAAAACGTCAACAGAATTATTATGCCACGCAAAGAAAGGAACAAGTCGGTGTTTCTTTTACTAGCTATCGCCTTCGTGTCATGAGATTAAGGCATTCAAGAATCGGTTGCAAACTTAACTATATCACAAATGGTATCGCCTATCTTAAGGGGCACATAAGCATTCGGTTGCACATGTAATCACGCTTATCAAGAGGTGCAGGGAAAGGAACCCGGAAACAGAATTGTAACTGATCCAAACACTCTATATAAGAGTTGCTATGCTCGATAGAGAAGGGGGGGAGATAGACGGAGCATAGATTAGATAGAAGAATGGAACAGAGATCGAATCTCCAAGCACTTGTATTGTTCTTTTCAATAAAGTAGTTAAGAGTTTCATTGATACGACTTCTGTTATTGCAAGTTTGTTGTAAGTTATTCATTTTCCAGTATGCGTTGATTTAAAGAACGGTCTATTGACAGAGAAGGCAGGGCCCCCTTCGATGGAAACAAAGTTGTGTAGATTGCATTTACAGTAGACTCCATCTCCAGATTTGAACATCATCTTTCAGCAAAGATTCGATTCCAATCTACATTGTCAGTTTTCTCATTGGTTTAATAGAACAGAAATAGCATTTCATTTGATTGCAACAGAGGGTTTAGCATTTCAAGATTCAAGTTTAGACGTTATCTTTTCAGCCATTTCATTTTCTCATTTTTCACATTCAGACTGCTTAACATTCAGGAACTAGCCTAGATATCTCATGAGATAGAGAAGTTTCATTTGATTACAATAGAGAGTTTCATTGCATTATAAAATAGAAGGTTGYTGAGTTGTGTGGAGTAATAAGTAGCAAAAACTTAATTTTTTTCAGCCATCAGTGTGCAGTAGACCTTTTACATGCATATGATCACTTTTAATTAATATAGAACATTTTTATGGAGTTAGTACATAGTAGTGCAGAACGAGTGTAGAACAAAGTAGAGTACAGTAGCTTCTTCCAGCAAGTTTCTTCTAGCAGTTCAGAGATTAGTTTGACATTCTTTAAACCTCCTCTTCAACCCTGCATTTCCTGTGCTGGTTCCTCTAAGTCTACCTTCCCGGGTTGACAATTAAATGTTGATTCATATGTTATATATTTAGCTCGACATTTTGGCGACGTTCCCGGGGAGGTACTAAAAAGGATTGGAGAGTGGGTACTGTGTTTTATGGAAGGTAAAGGGTTTGATTTCTGCAAGTATTTCTTTAGAAGTAAAGAGTGCTTTCAAATTCATTAGTGTGCAAGTGGTTCATTTCAGCAGTGTTAGATTACATTCAGAAACAAAGAGGTTTTCATTTTAGTAGATTTTATTCAACAACAGCAGAGTCTTGATTTCAGCAGTATTAGATTTGATTCAGCAGTTGAGTTCATCAGTATAAGAGGGTGTGCATTTGATTCAGTAGAAGCAAATTTCCATTCAGCAAGAGTGCATTTCATTTTATTTCAAGCTAGTGTGGGTTTCGGAATTATTATCAGTTGATGTGACTTTCAAAGTTTTTAGCAAACCACCTACAACAAAATAAAAAATCATAAAAATTGACGAATGGATTCAAGATTGAATGAATGGAAGAAGAGATTGTTGCAGGAACTTTCGTGCATCTTGTAGGAACTTGAAGAGCTCTCTGCAGCTCAAGAGATGGAGGAGGAAACAGTTGATTCAGTGGTTCTATGTGAACACCTTTTCCAGCCTACAGAGAACAATGAGCAATTAGAAACTCCAGCAACAAAAGAACATGGTATGCATAATCATATTGAACATTGGTTTCAATCTGTTCTACAGCCTTCATATGCTCTTCTTCTTCAGCAATTCTTGGAAATCAAGCAACCAGGGTTGCTTGCTCAGCATGCCTTGGTAATTATACATCTATATCTTCTATCAAAGGGCATGAATTCATTATTGATTCTGCCAAGACAGTGGCTACATTGGTTATTTGCTGTCTCTTTTTCTTTAGGTAGGTAGGTAGGATAGTGAATAAATATCAACATCTTTGAATAGTTTATATGTTTGCTGCAATAAAAAAACATCAGCTGAAATAAAAAGTGATTGAAGATTTTTATCTAAGTGATGGATGAATGAGTTGAAAGAACATGCTAAGAGTGTAGGGGATCTTTACAAGAACTTTCACATCAATCAAATGGAGAGTTCTCGGGACTGTTAGCATTCTATTACTGTGCTAGTGTTAAGAGGACAATACGTTTGCATGAGGACATGCAAAAATCTAGGCATGGGGGAATGTTGGGCTCTGCTCTGGATTTGATACATTTTATTACAGATTCTTGGCTTCTTTCATGATTGGGTTGCTAAGATTTTCATACTTATGAAGTCTTCTTCTTATGGATTCTTGCAAAACCTTACTCATATGATGTGGTATTCTTTTGATATCATTGCAACACTATTACAAGAAAATGCATCCATTTTGCTATCACTGCTACCTTCAAACATCAGGCACTTCCAGCCATGTGTACAAGCTACTAAACAGAGGTGTTCCAAATCTTATTAATGGTATCACTCATTGTAACAATGGAATGGAATTTTATAGAAATCAAGATAATGATGAAGGATTTGTGCATTGGTTAAGCTATTCGTTTTCCTGGGTTCTGGACGTGGCCATCAAGTGTTTAAATGCTGAGTGCCATTCCTGGGATATTTGTCTCTTTAACATAATGTTGATACTAATGTGGCTTGAGTAGGTACTATTTCTTTGAAACAAAACTTACCAGTACCAAGTACCAGCTCGCACCCAGAGGAGATATCAACAAAGCTGCTAAAGATCCACACGACATGGCCAGAGTGGTAGACAGTGCATTAAGTCATAACTCATCTGCTGATTCGAGGCGAAATTATAGAACTGAGTTGTTAATACTTTATGAGTCACACTTCTTGACACTGTGTGTCATGAAGATGTGAAGACGAGCGCCATTCCTGGGATATTTGTCAGTCATTGCTACCATACGATTGTGTGGATGCCTTGTGCTCTTTTTTAGGTGAAACTGTAAACCTCCTTGAAGACTGCCACATTGCCTCTTGTTTAAAAAATCTCCAAGATAATTATTGTGATAGGAGCAACAAACCGGCCAAATAGTATTTACCCAGCTCTTAGAAGGTTTGGAAGGTTTGACAGGGAAATTGATATTGAAGTTCCCAATGAAGTGGGACGACTGGAAGTCCTTCGTATCCATACAAAGAATATGAGATGTTGAACGAATTGCAAAGGATACTCATGGATATGTTGGAGCTGATCTCGCAACTCTGTGCATTGAGGCTGCGTTACAGTGCATCAGGAAAAATGGATGTTATTGACTTAGAATACGAGACTATCGATGCTGAAATCCTCAATTCTATGTTTGTTACCAATGAGAACTTCCAGACTGCGTTGAGCTCCAGTAACCCATCTACCCTACGTGAAATTGTTGCCGAGGTGCCCAATGTTTCTTGGGAGGACATTGGTGGTTTGGAAAACGTCAATAGAATTATTATGCCACGCAAAGAAAGGAACAAGTCGATGTTTCTTTTACTAGCTATCGCCTTCGTGTCATGAGATTAAGGCATTCAAGAATCGGTTGCAAACTTAACTATATCACAAATGGTATCGCCTATCTTAAGGGGCACATAAGCATTCGGTTGCACATGTAATCACACTTATCAAGAGGCGCAGGGCAAGGAACCCGAAAACAGAATTGTAACTGATCCAAACACTCTATATAAGAGTTGTTATGCTCGATAGAGAAGGGGGGGAGATAGACGGAGCATAGATTAGATAGAAGAATGGAACAGAGATCAAATCTCCAAGCACTTGTATTGTTTTTTTCAATAAAGTAGTTAAGAGTTTCATTGATACGACTTCT